>SHCU01000134.1:243395-270994 GCA_004307685.1 Ceratina australensis | reverse complement strand
CTCTATTGTATTGTTTATCTCAAATGGACGAGATCGAATTTGCACGATAAGAATAGAAAAAAGATTGGTGGTAACTCTCTTATATCATTCATCTACGACAGACTGAAATCCTATTTTGTATATGAACTTCGTCTTTCTCTTTTCAATCTCTCGTCAATTATTAATTATTATATGAACCACTTGTGTTAATTTTAATCATAGTATCTACAAAACTGTTAAGGGAAGATCGTACAATTGTCCGTTAACGTTCAGTGTCGCATCGTACGAGGTTCATTGAGTATTAGTCATTAGCGTACGCCTCGGCGAGGTGTTGAACGCGTCAGCGAAAATCGAGTGCTATAGAGAATATGCGAGCGTATTAAGAATCGCGTACAATAAAACCGTTCCGTCGTCTTTTTTACTTCCTATTCAGCAGTCACGCTCGATTGCACTCGGCTTAATACACAAGCTCGGGTACCGTTCCTCTTTTGTCACACTCTCCGTCGCATAATCTTTGCTATGTGTTCATGAAGGTAGATGCACTTTGCACGTTCCCAACAATGCGTGCCTTTGACGCACTTGAAGTTACAAAACTGAGGAACAAAGCAAACGAGTATGAATGAACACGTATGAGAAAAATAAGTGACCGCAAAAATAGGTCGCTATTTATCAAATGAAAGAAATAACTTCTGGCATCGATCAGTGTTTTGGTTAATCGTGCCAAGAATCGAGTAGCTGGAAAAAGAAGGCAAAGCCGCAGAGCTGCGATGACGTCCTTTCAAATATAAAAGGAGAATCTCCGCGGCATCGATCTCGCGAAGAATGGTAAGTAGTAGAAGGGTGAGAGGAAATGTATCCAGACGAAGTACCAGTCACCTTGACCCAGTTACCTCTGGATAGAACTCTTGGAAAATGCCGGCGAAACGATCACACGCGAACAACGAGGCAAGAATTGATTTCACGATATCAACGTGCGCATATTTCCCAGTCTACGTTACGTTACAGCGGTATTAACTGGGTCGAGCTCTCGCGCCTCTATCAATTCTGAAGAAAAAAAGAAGAACAAACATTTCGCGAAATGTGTAACAGCTTTCAATTATCATCGCTCGACGTGAGATGCGAGAGGTTGAAAGGTCAAGTGCGGAGCGAGGGTTCGAAAGTTAAAGATTCTCCGCTGAGACATTTCACAACTCTACGAAACGATGTGTCTATTGGAAATATGACTCTGTTAGTTTACAGTCTTAGATAATATGATTGATAGAAGACGTGTAAGGAAACTACGAACTACGTGTCATAGTAGAACTTGATAGTTACATAACGACACTTAGAACACCTTTATCTTGCAGAGTTACGTTTGAAGAGGTGTACGTTTATCAGAATTATCTAAAAGATAATCGTGATAAGCGAATGAAACGATGTCAATGTTAAAAAAACTAGAGTTGAACATCGAACTATGTATTTCATGCTTCTATAAAAAATGTAACTGATAACCAAATTTGACATCCCTTGTTATACAAACGACCAAGTTCATACAAATAGTTTTATAGTGTTCCCTGAATTATGTAGAATATCAAATCGTTAAACAGAAAAATTGTTCTACTATCTCGGAGCAAGTTTGCGTCGTAGGAAACATGGATTAAAGTTTATCGATTGAATATTCAAATTGGTTGCGAAATCGCGAATGAATGCGAAGAGAGAAAGACACATCGGGATTCCGGAGAGAAAGAGAGATACATACAGCTTTCTCCCACTCATATTGATCAGAGCCCCGCTTGACCGGGCTTATAACGTGTAACCTCGACCTTCAGACGATTCTTGCTTTCCACCTCGACCAAAAGAAGCTTCTTCGAGTCCCACCGGCTTATCCCTACAAGACGTTTCAAAACCTTGATAAATGAACGAGCAAAAATATTTCTGAATGAAAAATAGCTTTCGCTTACGTATCATTCCGCGAATCGAATGATGATCACCTGGTATTGCTATTATCGATTCAAGTGATTCGGAAAATTCTAGAGAACAGGAAATAAGAAACTACGAATCGTGCTCGATCCAAGTAATTACACTGTAAATACGTACAATAATTTATACGTGGTAATCGTTGCAAAGAAGACCAACCGATCGCGATAATTGGAGCCAGTCTAACTACGTCCTTGTTAACTTTTATCTGACAGACGGATTACTCGGTCCAATTATTCTATTCCCCTGTTGCTAAAATTAAGGTGCGATCGTTTAATCGTTATCTGATGAAACCGTTATCATGACGTTACGTGCAAACTAGAAACCGAGATACGCGATTCGAGCTGCATCACGGTTGGGCAAACTCGGTTACATGCTGGAGAATCATCGAAACTTTCAATTTTTGCGAAATTTTTATGGGGTACCCCCGTCAATTTTCACGATTTTTTCAAATTGCTGTATCTCGAGATATACCGTGTAGAAACATCTGAAATCGTGGGTAAACGTTCTACTATACGAGGAGAATACCTGAGCATATTTTCAAGCCGATCGGCAAAATTGGAAGGTTCTCAAATCTTAGCGAAACTTTCCTCGCACGTTCTGTTCGTATAATAATAGAGGTTTCCAAGTTTTCAGACATTTCTATGCCCTAAGATCGCAGAAAAACGATATTGAACATCATCTTGAAATTTCCGGAGAACTCGAGTCGTAGAACACGAGGGATAGGAACCAGGTGTAAAAGTTAAGCCGGTACTTTCCTCGGAGCCGATTCGATGGAATTTTGCGGGGTGATCTTATCGCGGTTCGTCGAATCGACGGGCAACATTGTGGCGAGTAAAACACCCATCGATAGGTATTTTACCGAATGCACATCGGAATCGTTTACACGGAAAGTCGATTTCACGAGCTTCCGGCTCCGCGGACAGGCGAACCGAAACGTTCGACCCGTTGACATTCCCAACGTTCAGCCGGGTTTCGAAATCGGCGCATGCACGCACCGTGACCGATTGTCGATCGTTCTCACGTTCTTTCCGATATACATAATTGCGTTACACGCTAATTAAAGTAACGAGTTACGCGATTGAGGACGCACGCTTTCGTTTGCATTCATCCGACGTCGAAAAAAGTCGTGCTCGGTCGAGAGTAGTCGATATTTAGCCAACAGGATGTTCGTCTAATTTGTTCTAATCAGAGATACGACTCTACTACTTCTTTTAATTACCGCTTCGTTTTAAAGTTGAATGTTTATAGCGTACTTGATTTCAGGTTCGACGATGGCCACGACGGATACCTCGATCTGTCCGAGTTGAAACGGATGATGGAGGTTTTGGGCGCACCGCAGACGCACCTGGGTTTGAAGGCGATGATACAGGAAGTGGACGAGGACAGGGACGGACGTATTTCCTTCCGCGAGGTTCGCGATTTCACGTGCCGATTATCGTTCATTTTCGAAAGGCTCAATGAACACGCACCCCTCCTCCTATTCACCGCTTTTCCTTCCTCTGCGATAAGTACGGTGTACGAATAAAAGACAGGAAATAATCCCGTTCGCGTAATCAACTAATTTTACCGGAAATCGGTATAACTTTCCTCCTTTCGCCGTTATGAACAGAGAAATTCCATTTCGCTCGCGAGTATTCTAATACGGTCTAACCGGTAGTTAAATCCGAGCATAATAATTTGATGGAGCCGCGTCGCAGTTCGTATTCGGTGGGTCTCGTTGAGCACGCGCCTATAAAAATACCGTGAAACCAGTTTATGGTGTACTTCACTGAAATAGAACTTGGCTTGATCCCCACAAATGTGCCAGGGCCACACGTGAAGAACAAACACTGGCCATTGCGTCGAGCACCCCGTGGGGCGGACTATTTTTACGAAGGGTGCATGTCACGTGCGGGCTGCACGTTAAAACGCATACCCTTATAAACGAGCAACGCCAGCAGAAATGAACTGGCATCCAGCGAACTTGCTATTACATTTGCAATTAAAAGTACTTTCCCATGTTCCTTTTATTTAGACCTAAAAGCGCAACGGTTATGCTCGGATCTTTTTCACATTCTACACGCGGAGGAATTTTGTAACAGTTTTGTAAAAATCGGAGCGTGCGAAGGAAACTTTCGCTGAGAACGCAACGTTCGAGGACAGATAAATCGCGAATGCGAGGACACGCGTGCACGCCAGAAAGAAAGTCTTCCGATGCAAATGCACGGCTGGACGTTCTTACGTGACTTTCCTTGAACAAAGCGTTGCATGTACACGCGAATCTGTTGCCCAGTCCCGTGAATCATTCGCCTAGCCGATCCTTGATCGAACCTTCCGTGCTACTACTCATCGTCCATCGATTGATGCCCGCTATCCGTAAAATTCAAGTGAACTCGAGTGTCCCTTTAAACGATTTTATTTCGATGGGTTTTATATAACTTCGATTTGTCGCAGTTCCTACTGATTTACCGCAAAGCACGCGCAGGGGAATTGGAACAGGACTCTGGACTGGGGCAGCTAGCGCGTCTCACGGAGGTCGACGTGGACGAAGTGGGAGTCACGGGGGCTAAACATTTCTTCGAGGCCAAGGTAAACGTTTTTATTTTTGATATAAGCACGGCTTTCGGTGTTAATCACCGCGGTTCTCTCGATGCAGCGGTGATTAAGCCGCCGAATAACGATACGAGGAATCGTGACCATGACAGATTCATGATTCGCGAAAGCGTGTCCGTGTTAATTAACGTTTCCCCGGGAGCATCATTCAACGTTTGTTCGCAGATCGAGCAACTACGGAAGGCGAGCAAATTCGAGGACGAGATCCGCATGGAACAGGAGGAGCGGAAACGCGAGGAGGAGGAACGAGCGGAGAGGCGGGCGCAATTTAGGCAGAAGGCAGCTCTGTTTGGCAATTGAAAAAGCGAACTCGATTCGTCGATTGAAAGCGCCGAGCCTATCCACGCCTACACCTTTAGCGGAGTTACGAACGAACAAAATCTCGTAGATTAATTATAGCCTCGTAATCGTGTGACGCTGTTTCATTCGACTTTAGCAAATATTTTTACATCTATTGTAACGCTGTTGCGTGTCGATCTTAAGGTCGCACGTTGCCATTCAATTTGTTGTTTTTATATCTATTTTTGAAAGGACACTTGGAAATTTTGATCGTGCGAAACGTGGAAGGCAGAATTTTTTAATGAAGTTTTTTAACGATAGGAAATATGTTTATACCGCGTTCGGATAGTTGGCGGTGTATTAAGTTGAAATTCTCGAGATTATGTTTTACACGCATTGATTTATACACGTAATAAGTATTAGCTGTGTTCAATGAAATATTCTACGTGTTAGTTACTCGAATATATCGAGTCTACTACTTTAAGTTTTTGGGCTAATCTGTATAGATAATATTTTATATTTTAGTCGTTAACGCGTTTCTGTAGGTTCACGCTTGGATAGGCATTAAGAAGCATAACGACTGATATTGGTATAAGTGTATCTACCTAAACGTAACCCGTGTATGTATGTATATTCATTTGTTTTTTATGTATAGAGAACATTTCGCAACGCTTGGACATAGAAGTATTTTCGAGAACAGGTGTAAAATATTTTTCTGAAGGTTTAACACCCGTGCATTTAATCTACATCGACGTTGATGATTTGTATTTTTATAATATCCACCGTTTTCTTATTTAAATTCCATTTGTTTCCGTAAAATAGAAAATGATTCGAAATTATTTTTATACGATATTCGTGGAGAAGCTTCGAGCCACTTTTAGAAGGCTCCGCGTAATTGTTGCGAATTGTACATAAGATTGCTTGATTAAGTTTGTAAAATTATTATGTAAATAAATTTTCTTTGGATTTCATGTGATTATACCTTTACGCTACAAATCCACATCCTATAAAAGACTTGAAACATTGGCGAAGAATTATTGTGTAGAATGATATCTCCCCGTTAATAGAAATACTTAATAAATAAAATAATTGCGGAGTAAAGTGATCTCGTATCTGACGCCGCGTGAGAGAATTGATCTTTCTGCATTGCTACCAACGTGACGATTTAATGCAAATCGAACGTATATTTTCATTTGCATACAATTTAAAAATAGAACAATTACACGGTGTAATCGCGAAATAAATTTTGAACATAGCAAAAAGCTAATTTTCAAGGTATCTCAAATACACATTTTCTTTCTTTCTGAATTCATTTAAAATGATAATTCTTATAATAACCTCAGATTAATATACTAATATTCGAGAGAGAACAACAGATTTTACCGGTCTTACGAATCAACATTTTTTATCCACGTGTTTCTGTTCAGAGATAGTAGAAGTACAATGTAACGAAAATTGACTCTATATAATTATTTACTTTTATTATCAGTCTGTGATATTCTCGTCGAGATAAACACCTCGTTCGTATCATTCTGATCGCAGACTGATAACGGACTCCGAAGGCGACTGGCAGAGTGAACGTCTATTTGCAAAATGGCATCGAGTCAGGTACAAGGAAATTATACATTATATCGTAATCGTTGATTTCTAACTAACGATATTTCGTAGGTGGAAAAGATTGTTAACTTATATAAAACTATAGCAAGGAGCCCGTCCTTGTCTGGTGCGAAAATTCTCGAGATTAATAGCAACAAAATATCGGTTCTGAGCACTTGGTCTCAGAGGAACTTGGAGAGAAAATCAAACCAAAAATTTTGTCAGTCTCATATCTTGGATTCAAAGTTCCAAGTACAGTCTGAAACGTTTCCCATCGACATTACAACAGAGTAATGTGCCGCATACTCCTCGTAATTATATAGAAAATTTAAGATACTAAAGGTTCTCTTTTATTCAAGACTTCTGTCTTCCACCACTGAGGATGAGCAACGTAGAGCTGTTGTCAGACAGGCTACAAGTGACAACGCTACTAAGCAGTTCATTGAAATCTGGGATAGACAGAGACTCGTGAAGAACTATGATCTAGCTGCTTTGGACACGCATGGAGACGTGTATACAGACGGTAATAATCAATTTCATTAAAATTATAAATTATGCGATTCTCATGGGTTATCAATAAGGAAATTCTTTTACCAGCTGAATTCGCTTCCTTGGAGTGGTCTCCGGATAATACCAAACTGTTATATATTGCCGAAAAGAAGCTTCCAAAGTCTGAGCCATTCTACAAACAGAAACGTATTAAAAAAGATGAAGGTAACGAGGAGAAGGATGAAGATGAAACAACTGTGGTAAGGGTCTTTAATCTACGACGATGTTTAATTAAATTCTATTTATCGAACCTGTTTCAATTAGGGTAACGAATACATTTACAAACCTCATTGGGGAGAGCAATTGGTAGGCAAACACCGTCCAGTTGTTGCTGTTCTTGATACGACGACAGATACGATCTCTGCGCTCTCAGGTATACCAGAGGAATTATCACCGGCTCAAGTATTGTGGACCGAGGATGGGAAAAGTATAGTTGGCGTTGCATGGAAACATGAGCCGAGACACTTGGGTCTTGTTGCCTGTACTAATAGACTCTCTTGGATATTTGTATGGAAAGATGGAGAGTATAGTAAGAAACATGATGATCCTGATTTCCAGATACAAATTAACTCGTCTCGTTACAAATACTAATTTGTATTTTGTAGAAAAAATTTCGAGCGACGGTTGCGCTGTTCGCCGCCCTCGATTCAGTCCTGATAGAAAGAAGTTAATCTGGTTAGAGAGAGAAGCTGGTGGTCCTCATCACAATGCTCACAGGCTCATGTGTCTCGAGTTCGAATCTGAGAATCTTAAGGTAACGTCAACTAAATTTGACTGTAATTTATTATGTAACGCTACTGTATTATATCTTTTGGAATAGGCCAACGTACTTGTAGACATTGTGCCATCGAGTATTAGTATCAAAAACTCTGATAAATTCTTTGGATTATACGGTACAGTATTACCACGTCGTTGCTGGAGTTCGGATTCAAGATACATATTTTTGAGCACTCCTCAACAAAATAATCTTCGTTCTTACATTATTGATTCTGGTAAGAGTTAAGATGTCTTGAATACCTTTCCTGTATCATTGATAACAGAAGTATGATTTACAGAAACGAAGACTATAACCGAGATACAGAATGATAACAGTAGTCTTAGTGTTTTGGATGTGAAAGACGATATCATACTCTTTTCGGAAACTTCTCTTTTGGAATCACTTGGCCTATCAGTAGGAAGATTAGACTCAGAGACAATTAGTAATGGTAATATCAAGCGAACGAGAGTTTCATCGCCAATATTGATCCCTGGTTCCGAGAAGTTAATTTACGAACCTTGCGAATATGATTATGATACCGATGAAGAAATTAGTGAGTGAATTGCTACTCTTAATGATCTACTATTATTAATTTTATAATAACACATCTTTTAACGATCGTAGAACATTTCAACTACATTTATTTCGGGCCTAAGGGTGGAGATGATAAGTCCGTACCTTTGATAATAGCTATACATGGTGGACCACATTCTAACTATGTAAATACGTTCATACTTGATTATTTCTTGTTCGTTCTATCAGGTAATATCAGATTCAATAAGCGGAATTTACTAACAATCAAGATTTCACTTATCATCAGTGGGCTTCTATTTAAGGTTTCGCAGTCGTACAAGTTAACTATCGCGGTTCTACTGGAATGGGCTCGAAGAACGTCGAATACCTTCAAGGAAGAGTTGGAAATGTTGATGTAAAGGATTGTATGAATGCTACTAAGGACGCTTTACAAAAATATCGTTGGCTAAACCCAGATAAAATAGGATTATATGGAGGTTCACACGGAGGATTCTTAGTAACTCATTTAAGTGGCCAATATCCGGTACGTTCGTAAACTATTAAATGATCCGTTAATCAATTTAATATGAGATTGAGACGTCAAAATGAATTATGCAGGATTTGTACAAAGTTGTGGTTGCGAGGAATCCTGTGATCGACATCGCGGCTATGTACACTATATCAGATATTCCAGACTGGTAAAACATTAATGCATTATTTAAGATTTTGTCAATAGTTCTGAATTCAATTATACGTACACATATTGCAGTCGCAATGCTCTGAGTAAGGAAGAAAGATATAAGTAAGCGCAATTACGGACTTGAAAGTGAAAGAAGAAACAAAATAACAGAACAGTGCATAATATAATTACTGTGTCGCGTAAAATGTTTACTTCTGCTATTGATTCAGTGACGCGTTCAATTTCAGGTGCTGCGCCACAGCGTTGAATTTCCCTTTCAATGAGTCTACCCCGGTCTCGGAGGAAGCTCAAATTGAGATGCTCGTAAAAATGTATAAATGTTCTCCGATCGTTCACGTTGATAAAGTAAAGGCGCCAACTTTGATGTGCCTTGGTTCAAACGATCTACGTGTACCACCATCCCAGGGAAAAATGTGGTATCAACGTCTCAAGGCGAAGAACGTTAAAACAAAGCAAGTTCCTTTCTTTAAGTACAAAGCAAATTGACTTATTTCTTTTTCTAATTTATGTCGTGTACATAGTACTAGTGTTATCGTGAAACATTGTAGGATGCTGCTTTACGAAGATAACCATTCTTTGGCATCGGGACCAACTGAGATTGATCACATTATCAATGCTTACTTATGGCTACAGGAACATATCCCAACCGAGGAAAACAAGTAAAAAATATAATTACTTGATATACCTGGTGATAAGCCAGTAAGCATTTTAACAGAAACCCAAACAATCTCGTATAAATATTAAATTTATTAAATACTGTATTTTTCCAATAATAAAAGATTTGTATACTATAAACTAAACGTTATTTCGTTGCTGTGTAATTGACCTATCCTCGTGATTGTTTATACACCGATTATGCCTCGGTATAAATCGTTTTTATAATTACCATTGTTTTTAATACGACGAGTAGTACAAAATATAAAAATGTTTAATATCGTAAACATGAGAAAAAGGTAGATATAAAATATCTAGAAAAGAAGATTCCTCGATATTTCGTTCGAACATTCGTTTAAGCGACTCTATCTGGTGTTCATTCAGAAAGGCACTCACTCATACCATATATCTGAAGACTGCATTGGTCACAACGGCATCTAATTAAAACATTAGATAGCGCGCTGTCAATATGTATTAGTTACGCGCGCGTAACTCGTTATTAATGATTATGCTCTATCGGTATTACTTTGTTCCGGAAACAGAGAATCGTAGCTAGGTGGCAGATCTTTATCGGCGACCGACGACGAAACCGCGACTTCGAGCATCGGCGCCGTGGGCACCGGTGGATTGACGGTGCTCTCGTGGCGTGGCAGCGGACCAGGCCTCGAGCAAACGCTCGGGTCGGCGCAGTCCGCTGCCCAGCACAGCTTGTGCGATCGCTTGCATATCCATAGACACATGACGAATATTATGAAACATAGAATTAAAGTAGTCACTGCACCTACTGTTACTTTCGTGCCTGTGCCAGTGCTCACGATCTCGTGGCAATTTTTCTCATCGTTACAGACACCTGGCACGCAGTTTAAAATATCATCGCAAAAGTATTCGTCCAATATACAAGTATTATTGCCGATCGACGTATACTTAGTTGGGTCCGCTTTACTGCAATCTGATCAGGAGAGATATAATCTACCTTAGTGTAAAGCGTAAGATTATCGATTATAGATTAAACGAACTCACTTGTAAAGGAGGTATAGGCGATGACGAGGGCAAGAGATTCTCCTTCCTGTAATTCCTTTTTCGAAATGTATATTTCAGTTTCTAATTCTGCGGAAGATTTGCTATTGACTATCGGATCAAATTCCCCGTAGATTACCCACGTCGTGGGTGGGGATTCCGATGAGTTATCTTCTGGCTTAGCAGGGTTTAACTGACCGCACAACTTTTCCGTCTTATGGCCATCTTTTCTTTTAAACTGGAATCAATTTTCATTGTGCAACGGCCTGACCATCGGTCACGACAAAAGCATCTGCTATTGCAAATAGGCTCATTTGACGCGACATCAAGCGACTACTTACTCGTACATAATCTATACAATGTGTCTCGTTTCTCCTGAAAGACATTTTCTGAATAACCCCGAACAGGCCATCCCCCTCGGCTGTCTTAAACGTAAACCTGCAGTGAACATTATAACGAACGATCCACCGATCGAACATGTTCCTCGGGCTGACAATCGCAGCACCACTTTTTATGTCTATAGGCGACGTTTTACCGATCATCTTACAGAGTTTCTCGGTGTTCAAACCATCTACGGAGACGAGGTTATAGATGAATGAATTATCCTCAGATGATATAAAATACGTTCGTTCACGATGCGACTTACATTCGGCGTAATTATCGTAGTGCCCGCACATACTGTAACTCACGCAGTTATTCGCTAGTAACAACAGATTTAAAAGTTTCAAGACGTCCCATCGAGCCATTTTTACGGGAACTGTCAAAAACCCATAAAGAATCCCACGGGGAACGTTATCATCGATTCGACGATATGTATATGTACCTGCGTATGACTAATTTCCCAGGGTTTGTCCCGTGAGAAGGAGTTAAGCGGAATAGATGATCGCGAAGCGTTTTCACGGAATCGTGTCTGAGATTCGATTCACCCACCCGTCCTCACGGATACGTCATCCTCCGCGTATCAAAACAAAACGAATGTATCTGACGTAGTCGAGAGGAACGCGAGATCGAGAAGATCGAGATCGACGATCTCGACGGGGCTTATTTAAAACGAGATTCCGGCTCTCCGAGCGTCGCTGCTAAAACGATGTTTACATTCGATTGAAATAATCTGAACCGAGCAAAATGAATCATAACGATAAGATGGATAAGATGAAAATAATCAGGCTCGAGTACGAGAACGTGGAAGTCGGTAAAACGGGGATAAAGACGATAGAAATATGGAACGAATCAATGGTGACGATAACTATTAATCACGATTCTATATATATATTTAATATAATCTTGAACTCCTTATAGAAAAATCAGGTGTATCAAGTTCAAAGGGACCCAACTACGAATCCTCTGGATCACGTGTTTCATTTACGCTCTTACACTTGGACTTTAGCTCCGGAAGAAAAATACTTGTGCGACATACGTTATCGGCCTCTCGTCGCGGACATTAAAAATGTTGACTATTTCGTGATCACGGACACCACCGGAGCTTGTATGAAAATTATCACTCGTGGATCTAGCATCGGTACTGAACGTACACCGTGTTATCAATTCGCGGCTCGAACAAAACTTTACTTACAGCTCAAACGTTTATTTAGTCCTGATTGAATTTCATTCTACCCCCCGGATTTGAACAAATCGAATAGGTCCGGAAGTGATCTCCTCGGTGACGAAGATCTTCATGCGTTGCACGATGGAGAACCCCGAGGTCAAGAGGCGGATTAAATTGAAGAACAAATCGAAATCCGCCGCGACTTTTATGTTCAACATCGACGAGAAACATAAACCGTTCCAATTAGACACCAGGTACGGTGTAATTAATCCGGGCGCTCGCAAATATATCACGATTACGTTCACGTCGCCGAAAGAGGAGAGATACACCTATCATTTGACCCTCTTGATTATGCATCAAGTAAATAACAAAATTAATCGATATATACTACTCAACGAAACCGATGAATTGTCCGACGAGACTCATTCATTTTGTTGAGCACATAATGACGTTTGATTCTTAATAAAATGATATTTTAATGTGACATTTGTTCGAAATTTAGAAACCTATTATTATAGAATTACACGGCTACTTGACTACAAGAATGTTCGATGCTATTCCTTTTACTTATCCTTGGGACGAGAAAATTGGCTTTAAAGGATATATGACGGACGTGGTGGACACGTTAGAGAATTTACCTCCTGTGTCACTGTCGAAACGTTATTTTAATTTTGGCCAAGCGGACGTAGACGTGGATAATATTGTTCAAAGGATACCAGATGCGATATGTCTTACGAATCACTGTGACTCGAACGTATTGATCATCTGGGAGGAAGGTAATAACGAATATAAAAGTTAAATCTTGTAAACCTCTAAGTTTCTAATTCATGCTCGTCGCACTACACAGATACCGATGGAATTTTTCAAATAGTCCCTCTCGAAATGACAGTGCAACCGCATCAATCTGCTCTATTCGAGCTCACATTCAATCCCACTGGAACACATAAGCTCTGCGGTAGAGAAATGATTGGTTACGCTTTTCTGGAAAACAGGAAAGACACTACTTTCCCATTTGTCATATCGATAGCAGTGATAGGTCGGATTCTCAATTACGTATAAATTTAATAACTGATTTAAATAATATTTGAAATAAAAAATCGAATGTCCTTAGGCCATTCCTTCCCTATCACGTCGAGTGGATGGATACCGCAATACGAGATACCTCAAACAGTGATAATGCCACCCTGCGTTCCACCGTACCCAGTTTATACCACTTTCATGATTAAAAGATTTGGTCATCTACCTCTTATGTTTCAATTTATTTCACCGCAATCAAGTCATTTCACTGTCAAACCGATGCTCGGCGTGATTTATCAGTACGACGTGAAATCATTAAATACGTTTACTCATCGATTATCAATTGTTGAATTATTTGATTGCAGAGATTATCAGATAATCGTAGTCGAATTAGCGCCGGAGTCAAAGAACGAACAGATTTATATAGAGAGATGGACAGTCGTCTTCAATGGGAATGTAAAGAACGAGAGTTACATAGATTTCAAAGGATACGCGGAGTATGCAAATCTTGTTATGAACAATAACAATATATTGACTTTTTCACCGGTTCTGGCGCACTGCCAGCAGTTCGCGCAACTCGGAATGAGAAATATTACCCGACATAAAATAAGGTAAATCAATTTCACCGCGGAGTTCCGAATGAAAATGAATCGGTGACTTGTAGGTATCAATTTTATCAATTGCCACCCGAGTTGGGTGTGGAACAAACGAGCGGGGAAATCGTTGCGAACGATACTCTGATTCAAGAGTGTTACTTCTCTCCAACGGAGCCGAACGTGGACTTCGACTTCGAAGTCCAATGCATCGTGGTTGCAATAAAAAATGAGCTGACGGTTGGATCGAAAGTGTGCATAAATTTAATTGTTCGCGGGAGAAGCGAGTCGGGGTCATTGGAAGTACGATATTCATTAATTAAATAGAGAATTAAATAGAGAAGATAACAAGGAGAAAAAACATGTATTATTTTATCCTCAACGTTCAGGCAATTCCAAGAGAATTACATCTTGGAGAGATAGAATACAATGATACCAGGTCGTTGTCCTTCAGTCTCATTAATTCGAGCCCAGTGAATATTTATTACACGTTAATCTGTACTCATCGTAATTCACCACTTGAAAATATCGACGAAGATGTGAAAATACATCCAGCGTCGGAAACGATTTTCGCAGGAACGCGTAAAAAGATTTCAGTGGCCGTTACTCCACGTACACCGGTCTATTACCAGTTTGCAGTTAAATATCTGATAAGGATTAATTTCCGTTCGGATGACCTGGTACCGAATCAGACTCCAGTGAAACTTTGCAACGTCTACTGCATGTGCATATTGCCCACGATAAAAGTACCATCGATATTTAGTTCAGAATTAAAAGACATTCGTACAATTCTTCATACGATCTATGCGTTAGGTACAGAACGTGTGTGCCTTTGGACATAATCAGAAATATTCGATGAACGTGAACAAACCGTTCCTGTGGCGAGTAATGAAAATAAATAGGTGGATATCGAGTTTTGAAATTATATCCTTATCGTACAAGCCGATTACTTATCATTCCTATTTTCAGATTAAATAAGACTCTAGAAAATATGCTACCAGGAGAGAAAGCAGTTGTGGATATGGATCTTTTCCCAATGATCATAAACAACGGAACCATCTTAATAAAATGGATGATAGTAAATCCTTCAAGGATGCCTGTCCCGTTGAGTCTTAAAAGAATTAAACAATGTTCTTGCGAACCAGTCGTAAAGAAGATCGGACTGTCTCTTCAGCGTACAGAGATCGATTGCGTACACAAAGATCTCTGCACAGTCTACGTAAAATCGAATAAGCTGAACGTACGATTTCTCTCGTTATACTACTTAATTAAACGCAGATTGCGCAGAAACGCAAATTGAAGATTAACATTGATCAATATTATTCTACTAGCCGAGACAAGAGACTGTTCTCGCTATGGATATACGTTACGCGTTAGAAGGGAAAAATATTATAAGCTGGGACTTAGACATTGGTCACGATCGTCATGTTATCTTTAACTTGAACATTATCTGCTTAAACGAGAATCAAGCGCAAAGCAATTTCTTAAATTCTCCACTAATCCAATTTGGACAAACCTACTTCGGAGATTTGATTGGAGCGCACAAAGTACTTATTTTACTATCTGCCAATACAGCGTCACATCGATAATTAATATTTCAGGTATGTTGGATGTGCAACATCACAAATAATGACTTGTCATTTTGCGTGGACAGAAGTAATATTCATAAGATTAACGAGTACTATCACTGCGAAGTATTTTCGTGCTTCACACAAGGCGACGTCATCGAATCCGGAGGACTCACGCCTATTCTTTTAAAGTTTCAACCAAGAATGTTTGGAGCGTACGAGGTACGAAATATAAGATTAAATTTAACCCGAAGACAGTTTGATCTCTTCCTCAGGTAAAAGTCCCGATAACTATGGGTGAGAAAACGGAAGAGCTGACAGTAAGAGGAGAGGCATCTTTTGACTCGAGATCTGTCACCATTGGAAGACCGATACCATCGAGCTGTGCCTGCAAAACTCCGTTATTTCCAGCGTACTTTAGCATCGATTGCATAGATATGTGGTGCATACCTACGCACACTGCCATTGTTAAAATGCTTTTAATATACAACAACTTGGACTACGATGCTCTAGGCTACGAGTGGAAATGGTAATTATTCAATCTTCTAATTTAGTATAATACCTTATCATTTTTCGTTCACGTGATACATCTTTCGCTTTAGTCAGAAAGTACGCGACATCATGCGCGTCGACGTATTTCCTCGCAAGGGTGTAATGGCTCCGAAAGCGGTACAAAGCTTCCAGGTGAAAATTTACACCGAGGGATGCCCGTGCCGGGTCGACGTCAATATACCTTGCATATTTTTTAACGCGAGCAAAAGACGAGATTACCAACGGAGCATTATTAAATACAATATTCTAAGCGAGGAGTTAGAGGGACAGTTTGTTATTACAGAGAAAGGAACTTTCGTCCCGGTATTTAATTATTACTTTCTAATTATCCGCAACCATGTTGATATCTCATAATTCTATAGAAACCGTGGTTGGAAATACTTGAAGAACCGAAACAGTATTATAAAGCATTGAGTATACGTTGCAGTATTTATGCTGCGGCGGACGAATGTCGAAGAATCAATTTATTGAAAGAGTTAAAAGCCGTGCCATTGGATGTAATTTTACTAGATGAGAGAAAAGAACGCAATACGGTGAAGGAAAATGAGCGGTTTATCGTAACGTTTATTTTGGAAGGCATGTTATGGTAAAAATTACCTTCCCACGTCTTTAGAATAGTTTTCCAATTAAGGAACTAAAATTCGTTTATAGGGATATCGTGAACAGCACAAGATTTCTGAAGGTACTTACAGAAACTCTAATGCCAGAAAGGAATTTATATTATTCTCAATTCATGATGGATCTTGCTGAGCGGAGAAGATTAGTACGAAGATCGTACATATCCCCACCGCTGAAGCACATCCATTCGATATTACAAGAAGTAAAATATAAGCAAATCTCATGCTTTATATTAATCGAAAGATGGAGAAATAATCGAATACTTCCATTAGATGTTGTTTATCATGGTACACGAAGAATTCGCTTTAAAAACCGCGCATTTAGTCCCTCACGAAGATGTGCGACATCGCAACTATCTTAAGATGTTACCTATGCAGAGAAGAACCGACATAGAAGAGACTTACAAACGCGGTAATAGAGTATTCAGTAGTTTTGTCGTTTCTTTCATAACGGAAGTATTTGTTTTAGGACATAATAAACCTCGCGTCCAGGAGGAAGTCGAGGCTAACGATTTCTTGCGAACAGGATTTCGAGTATCATTTTTGGAGGATTAAAAAAAAAGACTTTTATTTATATATCAAATATTTATCATTACCTAATTTCCGCCTTTAATGGATCTGGAATGCGTCTGAACACGGCTAAAAATTTGTCTCCCTTGTTTCTCGTCACTTTCTTACCCTCCTCCGTGCTTTCATACAACTTCTCGACTATGGGATCTTTGTCCTTTACGTAAAATCGAATGACACAGTTGAACAGTTATTCTATTTCACTTCTAACGACAGAAGAGACTTACCAATTCATCTTTAGACACATCGTCGAACAATGGATGTTCACGGAAATGACTGACCATCCACTCGTGTAAGTCCTTAACATCCGTCACGGTATACACAACCGCCTTGAAACCATATTACAGATTTTTCGCGTATTATAAAACAATATATTAGAATTTAAATGACAGTTCGTAAGAGATATTACCCCTTCAGCCAACACGTAAGCGTACTCTGCTAAAAGCGTCTTGTTTATGATTCTCCATTTGTGCTTAGACTTTTTGAAATGCGGGTCGGGATATAAGAAAAACATCTTCTTCAACTAAAGAAATGTAGACTATTTATAGAAAGGAATTAAACGTTTAATCGATATAAATATATACCTTAGTGTACCTGGCCTTTGTAAAAATAGTTTGGTAGGTACTTCATCGCATTGGTCCTTAAGCATGCGATGTTCCGATACTCCCCAGGATTTTGCGACCTCAGCGCGGTGATACGATCCATCACGTAGTCAGATACTTTGACTCTGATCTCCATACCAAGAATTAAATTATCAGGGAACATAGGAGATAATGTAACTAGTATAAAAGATCAATTAATTAATTGTTAGAAAGAAGAAATATATAAGATGCAGTGAAATTCTATATACCTAACAACCCTCCGTATCCACAACCGATATCTACGAACTCCACACTTTTGTTAGTCGATTTATCTTCTTTGGATTCCTCAGTAGACGAGAAGTAAAACGGGTACAACGAACTCCAGTCCATTAACTCCGGTTTGATCGGGCTACAATAACATTCCACATAAAATCAAAGAAATATTTGCACACTCAGATCAACTTCTTGTTGCTTCTGTTAAAAAATAATTACGTACTATTCAAAACAATGATCCGCTATGGGATTCGAGTGCGCGCGTTGTCTGTAATATTTCTTTTGTGGAAATGGCAACGGATTTGTCATGATGATAATTTATCAAACAACCAGCCACATGTAGGATAAACTAACGTAACCTTAACGCGGTTTTTATTCTTCGACCACGTGACCGCGTGCCGATCACGTGATCGGGTGATCACGTGATCACGTGATCACGTGACTACCGCGCGAAAATTCAAAATTACGTCGCTCTCGATTATCAGCTCATCGTGTAGTATTTTCTCAGTGTTCAAATTATGCAAGGAGTGATATAATTGTACATAATACAATAAATTCTAAACATTACCGATGTATTTGGATGCGATATGCAATTGAAATAAAGGCTTTAATTGTGTTATAGTATGTTGCTTAAGATAAACGGCGTTAACTGTGTTATATATTTTTAATTATTCTCTCAATAATATAAATACTTTAGACGAACGCGAATAATGCCGAATTATGTTTTTCGTTCAAATACCTTGTTTAATATAATGTTTCTTACACTTTCTCCCTCGTTAGATGGTCCGCATGCGCGGACGAATCAGCTGTTCGTAACCCAAACGCCGCCTGGTGGACGACGCCAACAGCAGCAAACGAAAAATACGGTGAGATACATTTTTTCGTGCCGTGATTTTTACAGTGTGACTTAACGAATTTTATGTGCGACGTAAGTGACACAATGCTGTTTGCGGCTGGCTCGACGGTGTTGCTTCGAATTTATACGCGCACGACCTACGTCCTCGTCTAACGAGGCTCGGCTACCTTCAGAATAATTCTATTCTCTCAGGTGAGGTTACGATCATCTTAACGAGAACGTTTTACATACATAGTCGCACGCTCCGGTCGGTGATCGTTTCGAAGAGGCCGAATCGTTTGTTAGGAAGTAACAAAGGATTCGCCGTTATTTTACTTTCATTTCACGTATCTTTACATTCAGTTTAATCGTCATTATTCGTATTCCCTGCGGGCTTTGTTTAAAATTTGAACGAGCCATTTTTTATTCATTTTTATGGTATTTTTTAATTGTACGTAGGAGTTTCGTCACGCGAAGGGTGACTGTGTCGTCTTTTCGAAGATATTCCTGTACTTCCTTCTTCCCCGTCGTGCTCTTTTGTTCTGAATCGATCCTTTATGCGGATGTTATTATTTGATCGCAGATCGAATAACAGTGGTTCTATCATACATGACGACAACGGGTATCCGGGACAAGCTATCTTTTGTTTAATCGGTGAGTCTCAACTACAAATTAAAACTACTGTTTGACGATTGATAGTACCGAATAGTAATAGTTTACACTAATGAGTCTGATGTAGTAAATCATGTTATTGTAATTGTATATTGTACATCAGTAAACCGTAGAAGTATTGATCTTTTTTCGTATAATTTATAGTTAAAAAATTTGTATTATTGAGAAGTTTTAACATATTTCAATTTACGAGTTTTTAAGATGTTGATTTCATACTTCTTTTCCGAGGTATTATCTAAGTTATAAACGCGTACTGATAACTAATCATTTAAGCTAGTCGGGAATTTGCCATTTCTCGCGCCATATTACGTTTGTTCACTTTCATTTCGTGAATATAAGCAACAGCGTATTTCGAATTAGACGGATATTAAAGAGGAGAAGTGGTTTCATAAATTGAGGAGTTTAGAAATGCACTACGAATCATTTTTATTCATTTATTACACTGATTAAAGAGAATTGAAGTAAAAGATGTAAGAAACAATTATGTAATCAATAATTCATATTTACATAAGCCCAGAAGAAAATGCGAGTAATTTATCGTGAAATGCATATTCTATGAAATTCATTGAGAATATTAAGTGGATATTATGTTCGGAGAGAAGTGGTTTTATAAATTGCGGAAAGTATGTATTTATTTATTGCACAGGTTGAGGAGAACTCTTTATACAATATAAAGGAACATCAGAATTAAAGTAAACGATTTAACAATTATATAACTAATAATTCATATTTCTATAAGTCTGGAAGAAAGTGAAAATTTGAGAAAATGTGAATGTTTGCATCTATCATAAAATGCATATCTCATGAGGCTAATCGAAAATGCACCAACTGTCACAATGGTCATTGTACTTCACACGTGTTCATAGAACAGGATCGTCGGCGTGAAAGCTGAGGTATAATTGAAAACACTCGTCTCTTATTACCAATAGGACGATTAGGTTCCCCTGTTGGCAGGTGCGATCGAATTAGCTTTGATTTTCTGTTGTAAACATAACCGAACGCGATCCAGGTATCGGTAATCGAGCGGCACTTTCGTTGTACACGGTGTGAACGATAAGTGCCTGGTGCCAAATAGTCTACCCGAGGCTGCTATTAAATGCCTTTCCAACTGTTACGTGCCATTAAACAATATGAACGCTTGGCTGCCAGATCCGCGGATGTGGCTGACGTTCGACTCGGATTCGAATTGGGTAAATAATCTTGACTTGATTTTCTCTTTCGAACACGCCGAGATGATCGAGCATCGCGCGACAATAGAACCGAAATAACTGTCGTCTAAATGGACGTTACGCAGCTAAACGGACTAGCTGATCAGGTAGAGCATAATTTATCGTCGTGGCGAGACATTTTCCATGTTCGAGTAACAGAATGACCGTTCACATTATCTATGCAACAGGTTACAAGTTTTTGTCCGCAGATTTATGGACGACCGTCGAGACGTCGAAAGTAATCACGTTTATGTCTGTCCGCTCGCAAGAATCTTCTAGCGTAAATTCAGATCTAAGGAGATCGGTCTGCGATAATCGAGTAAAATAGGACTTCTGATCGCGTATAATGATATAATGCTAAAGTCAGAAGTTTTCCTTATGCTTCATCGAGTCGCGTCGCTCTTTCTTCGCGACGCGAGCACACGATGAGTAACGTTTGTTTATTTGCGGAATGCTCTCACGAATTTCGCCGATTCACAAAACCGCGGAGAATGCGAAAGGCCAGTCGTGACTTGGCACGGTGGTTACCCGTAGTACGGTTCCGATTCATCTGTTATCTGAAAACAGTCTTGTCCTACTTTATTCATATTTATGCATCTGAAACGGCGACCAGCCGAACGGAACGTGACCGAGTTTCGCTGCAAATTCGAAGAAACTCATTCCTGATTTCGTCGCGTTCTTCCGTTCCGTTGACCCTCTTTTGAATCTCGAATTTAATATTTAATTTTAAGTACATCGATTGCTCATAACAATTTGTTAAGATGAAATAATGGTTTTTAATACAGTAGAATTTGTTAGAACGTTTACAATTTGTAAATATCGTTAGAGTTGGTACGATAAGACGAGGAACCTTCCTTTTGAGTATCTATTATCTCTTTAATGATAAAGCTAATCGTGCATCACAAAACGGTTTAGTCTACTAGTTTTTATACCTTTTCTCTACGTTTTATCGTGCATTTCTATTTCTCCGATATCTTTTTCGATTCAGTTAAGGGGTAAATAGAGGGAGTCTATTGAATCCGGCGAGCGTTCTATCAAATCTACGCGGAACAATTGTTTCCCTGTTAGTGAACGTGCAGATTCGTTTTTTCTGCTTTAAAACAGTTTAACTCCGCTGAGGCCTGTATAACAGTCAATTTAATCTCAGCGTTAAATTTAATTCTCATTCCGACGTTTCGAGGATATTTTCGATATCCACTGTCACTGTCACGTGCTCAACGTATTATGATATACCATGAAATCTTGGAATTTTCTTTGGAGAGCATCCAGCTTGCAATGACATTGATTTCCGCAACGCGACTTGCACAATATGTTACATAAGTAAAAACCACGTTTTTAACGAAAAGAGAAAAAAAAACGATGAGCTTCATACAGGTCGAGAAGTTTACTCCAATTTATTTAAGTGATCTAACGAACTATGATATTAAAAGGCTGAGAGTCTTTAAATAGACCCGAGCACTTATAAATGAAATCTGATAATTTTCAAATATAGCCGGAGAGGACGCGAAGGCGTCGCTTACGTTAATCTCAGCTGACAATGCAAGTCAGCGAGCCCGACGAAGTTACCGTTAACGAATCGATCCGCAACTTCCAGCAATCGCGCATCATTAGGAGGCGAGTGCCTCGTGTAATCTCGAGTTTCCGTGCCAATGAATCTCGTCTTATTCCTACGCGTGTTTCCGTAGCTGCGAGCGGCGAACGGTAGTATCGCGGTGGACGGACGATTCATCCACGTGGATCGCCCACATGCGTCAGGTATCGTGGCTCGTGGTTCTCTTAATTGTTCTCCGTTTTCAGTGCGCGAAGGATGTTACCACGGCCAAGTTCTGTGTCAGCGTTGTCCGCTCGAAACCTACTTCTACAGTTTTCGTGTAACCGTGTGGCTTTCTCCGTTACGACTTTTCAAAAAATCGTGTGATCTCGACTCCGTGCCTTCGGATCATGATCTTTTATAGAAGTAGAAGCCTTCTATAGTAGTTTTCATTACTGGTTCGACGTTTAAGTTCTGTGAAAGGTAATAATGTTTCCCGTTAATCGCGAGGAGCATAGTTGGTGGCTGTATCTCGATCAACGATCTCTCGTTTATCCCTGCCGGGACTCTGGCTCACGGATGTTAATAAATCGTGATCCCAACGGTGTGTAATTCAGCTCGTGTCCGACTATCGTCACTCACGGAACGCAGGTGCTTAGAAGTCGTCCGCGTGCGTTGTTTCATAGTGGGAACTTTACGTTCGTGTTGCTAAAATCGAAAGATCGTAGTGAAACTTGTGTTACGATTTCTTTGATTAAATTACTGGAGGTGCCTCCTCGTGGAATGATTCAGTTTCAGTGCGGTGAACGAACAGGTGCAGGATTCACGTTTATTCGTACGAAATAATTGATTTTATAAATGTAGAACGATCAGCTATTAGTTTGGCAACAACCTAATTTCTTTCGAGAGTTGCGGCCAGTGTCATTGGATCAGTGGTAATCGAATTCAAAGTCGTAAAACGCTAAGTGCGGATAATCGGCCTTGGGACTCCGTTCGACATCATCGGAATATTATAGTTTCAACAGCTAGACCTTTTTTTGCAAGAGCGTGCAACGCGTTACCTTGACGTAATCCAATGCAGGAAACGATAGCGATTCAAAGATATCGTTGAGCGGTTGTAAAAGATAGCGAATGCTTTTTTCGCGGACGTTTATAAAGCTACCCTCGAATATCAAAACGCTGGAAAGTTTCGTGCATTTACGAAAATAGAGAACACGTAGGTGAGAATCGATTGATGGCCGAAGATAAGATTTTAACACCCCGGCCTGTTAATTTCTTTGCCTAAAAGAATGACTCGATTTTAACTCGAGTACATTTTTCATATTATCCAATTTTATATTTTATAATATTATTTAATAATTGAGTATTAAACGTTGTTTTATAATTCAAAATATATACAACTGCATTAATTTTGTTATTCGATAATTTTCGCGATACTTGAAACGTTTATATTGATTACTTTTAGGAATAAATTAACGCGATAAATCTGAACACGAGAAGGGGCTTAACGTTCAAGTTAAAGTTAACGTAATGAACGTTATCACCTATCTGACTTTTTATCTCGCGATTTAAAGTAGCGTAATCGCGGGGAAAATTGTAAAAATTAGTGACAGTGATGGACGGGTGTCGTGGAAATATCGCTTGCACTTTCTTCCCCGTCGCGAGAGCTGTTATTTCAGTGAAAGTTCACAACTCGGTCGCGTACCCGATCAGCTGACCCATTGATTTCCTCTTGAGCGTTCCCATTATGCTGTTCCACATCACCAGTAATTTACCTTGATAAATGTTCGCGATAAGGCGAATCTTTATCACGTTATTAGTTTAAATGCGTCTGATGCGATAATTTAGGATCTAGTGATAACGTTATTTGTTGATATAATTTTATAATTAGGCCGTATACGCTTTTAGTAATAACATAATAAGGATATCTTTTTTTATAATACGAGATCCGGAGTAAGAATTATATTTATGCACAAAGGTTGAAATTGTTACGTGCAGCGACCAGTAACTTTTATCTTTATGATTGTACTTATTGTAGTGAGTCATCACTCATGGTTTTTTAGGAGTCCGCATTATGCACGTTTCTCGCATCGGATTACTAGTTGCTTTTACAAATGTATTACTTTATTTAATTCAGTGAACTCTACGTGTGACGCGTTGAACTGTGAAATACGTATGTATTTACATAATCTTTTGTGAACGTACAAGTTGCTAACGACTTTTCATCTCGCGCGGTTATTTATATGCAAGGTGTCTAAACCCGCGAGTGACTAAAAAATTCATTCGATGAACGATCGACCGACGGCGAGCATCGATCTCGAACGAAAGTGAAAATGTCGCACGTTGCAGTGAAGAGTAAAACGGCAGCGAAGAGCTCGAGGCTCTCCTCCCATGGAGAGTATCGCAGGATACAATTCACTTTGCTGAAGGGACATTTGCACGAGGTAATGAAATTAAACGAAATAAAATACAGGGATGAAATCATAAGAGGATAGATCTCAGGAATTCTTTCATTCTTTATGAAACAGCTATTCATCACTTATACTTCAGAAATATAATTGACCTGCTTCTATAACAGTGTGTATTCTCTAATCAAGTTCGCGAAGCTTTAATCTGAAACTCAAGAATACGTTTGAACAGAACAGAACAGTTTCTGCCTTCTACGTGCCATGGATATTCCAACGAATATTAAACGTCGCTGGGATTATTAAAGTAAACGTTTCATGGAATACTGATTTTCATATTCGTAGTGTAGTTCTGTCGATATGTTTGACAAGCAGGGTAGGATTCGATCAATACTGCCCGATATCGCATGACCCAGAAGAATAATCTCTAGTAACGAGTACAAGAGCTTGTGTAGAATTCATGGCTACAGAGACAGTATACTCGTATCTACTTCATTATATGTTTGTTATGGTAAAAGTAATAACCTGAAGATTACGTACAATTATTGGTTATTATACGTAATCATCCCTGAATGTAGGCTCGGAATTACACGTAATAACCGGATAAATATGCATATCGTTTATCACGTTTACCGTAACACGAATGCTATTCTAAAGTTCCAAGAATATTTGTATAAGAGACCCAATTAAGAAAGTACTCATTATTCGTTCCTTGGCCAGTCTTTGAACACGTTTCGTCGCATTGTCACGGTGAATCGGAATAATTGACCGACAGTTCTCTACTGAGAAGAGCAAACGCAGCCACGGTTCAATCGTTGGTCCATTTATTCCCAACCAACCGAACGATTGAACGTGGCTGTGACTCGATGCCACACGTATCTACCCCCTAGCGATGCTCAAATATCCACTTTCAGAAATAGATGAAACCGTGGGCCAGATTAATCACGTCCACTTCCTGTGTGCCGCTACGATTTGCAATGTTCAATTACTCGAGCCTGTCTCACCGTGCGGCCAAACTTCCAACAATTTACAACCGTAATTCGAAACGTTCGTCGAGCTTCACGGTCCTCGATCAAAGCTCGTGCTCGCATAAATTTCCACCAAAATATTGTAATAGTAACCCGTGATCAGCACTGCTCCCGGTTAATACGAAGGATCTCGCAGATGCATATGAGCATTTGTTTACTCGATCGTTATTTATCGTTGTCAGTACTAACTAGACCTGTGCACGATATCGAGACAATGTTTTTACCCGATTTTGACGTACGATCGTTCGTCTCCTGCTAACTTTAATTATTTAACATGCCTGCTCTCTATCTAAGCTGAGAGTAGTCTATTTCCGTTCGCATTCGACGGCGTGCCAATGCTCGCCGCACTGGGTGCGACCAGGTGATTTATCTGTCTCCATTCTCACGGAGAACCGCGAGATTCGAGACCCGGTTTGCCAGAAGAGGTTTGTCATCCAAACTTGGAGCATCCTCGCGGGTCGCAGGATCGTTCGACTCGTTCCCGAGGATAGAGCGGCATGTCCATTCTCGTGGATATGTCTCGGTTCCACGAGTCCCTCCGTGTGATCTCGAATCGATCAGTTAAGCCGGTTTCGTACGTCCAGTTACTCGATTTAAGTGGCCCGTTTCAAATGGTGTGAGTTTCGACGTGGAACTTGGCACCCCCCCGGTGTCTCGTCCTGACATTTCGTTTTCTAATCATGGCTCGACGCGACGATTGCGATACCCGTGATAAGTTCTGATTTTCTTCCCATGTGAGTATCTCCCCGAATGCTTCCTTCTGCATCTACGTTCCACGGTTGCCTGCTTACCTGAATAAATACCACTGTGATTAAATTAGGAATACAATCGAATGTAAGAAGTACGTTTGTTTACGAATCATTTAATTAAGGACTTTATCGGTCAGAATTCAGGAAAAGGATATATTGAGATTAATATTAATCTTTCATTCTAATATTTTAAGCTTCTTCTTCGTCCTGTTGTTAATTCTGATATACGTAGCAAACAAATCAATTTATTCCTGATATATAACACCAGCGTGCATTATTAAACGTAATTATTAAAAGGTCATGGTGATAGTTGATAGATACGCATAGCGAAACGATGCCAAAAATGCTTTTACTACTAGCGAGTGTCATTGGGTGCCGAACCTTACGATCAGCCTAATCTCTTCGATCGCTTTTTTTTGTATGAGCCGTAAGATTTCTGACAAAAGTTAAAAAGACATAATAGAACGATTGAATGTTTAATAAAAAAACATTAAGGAAAATATAATATGTACGAAAGGGTAGGGTTTATGAAATTACTTGTGTTCTTTTAACTTGCAAAGAAGTTTTAACGTACAATTTCTATTTTAATACATTGTTTCGTTGCTCTTTGGGAGGATTTTACCAGGCTTGCAACTGTGTATATTCTCAGATCTCAGATGATTTTGTATCAGTAGCTATTCTTTTACGATATGGTATCTTGCTTAACCGATCACACTTTTATCTGAGTATTATCACAAGCTTCGTCCACAACGATAATTAATCACACCGTTTCGATCGGTTTTCCTCTTTCCAGTAGGCGACCGAACGCAATGCCCGATATACCTGCATCGTGCCGAATTCAATCGATATTCATTAAAATGTTTCGCATTCAATTATCAAAGACTCTTAACTCGGCATCGAAAATTTCTTGACGGTGTGCCATTTATATTTTATCTAGTACACAGTATAACAATTCTTTACATGATAGAAAGTGTAATAATATAATGTTTGATAAGTCGTATCGTTCGGAAATAAATATTGCCATTTCGCGTTAGAATATACTTTCAATTGCGTAACGCTTTATCAATTAGATAAAGTTTTAGAAGTAACGATTAAACGTTAGCAGCAGTTGACAAGTATAAATTACTTGTAAATACAACATGGTAAATGATCGGTTGGATCGGTTGTGATAAATTTCAGTGAACTTAAAACTCGTGCGCAGACGATATCAATGGGTAATAACGTTGCACGTTGAACAGTGTGAACCGATGGATCGAGGGATT
>SHCU01000134.1:230757-243386 GCA_004307685.1 Ceratina australensis | reverse complement strand
TGGATCGGTTGTGATAAATTTCAGTGAACTTAAAACTCGTGCGCAGACGATATCAACGAGTAATAGCGTTGCACGTTGAACAGTGTGAACCGATGGATCGAGGGATTGAATGTTTAGGGATCAAATTACCCGTGTTAATTTCGATTCTCCATTAAGAAACATCGGTAACCGTTCAAGTTCGTGTAAATGGAAGAACAGGCAACGATCCAACGGCTCGTGTATGCCAATTAATCAGACGATATTCCCGCTGTAAGTTGTAACAAACGTACGATTAAAAATCGAAGTTCTATTTAAATTGCCTAATAAATAATCCATTGAAACTCGCGCGATTCGAATATCGAATATTGTTCATTACGCGGTTTTAACGAAACTGCGCGTGATACATTCAACGGAATTAATAACGCGCGTCAAAGATTAAGGCGCACTCACTATAAATAAACCTAACCGGCCGACGATTCAATACGTTCTGTGTCATAGCCGTTTGCTCTATTTTGTTCTCTTTCCATAGATACGACGAACGAGACGACGAAGGGTGTGGAAAAACAGTTCGAACCGTGTCCTCCTCGTACGAACGTACGTCGGTCACTCTGGGAAAAGTCCGAATTAGCGGGCGTACAGATAAAAACCGAGTAAATCGGAAGTTCTCGTTAACTCTCGGGCCAGATACTCCGAAGCCGTGCCCCGATAACGTCTTGTTTCGTATGCAAGTTTGTCCTACATTAAAGAGGAACCTCACGGTCGAGTCGAAAGCCTCTTTAATTTATCGCGACGGCTTAGAACCGAGTGAAATCGTGCGGAGGTGCGAAAATCTCTCTGTTTCACACGACCGTGGAAACGTACCGGTGTAACGTGACGAGCACACGCCCGTTACCGATGACCACGCTGTTGTTTCGTTGAAAACCATGATACATCGTAACGCGACGGAGCAACGAGTGTTAACGAGAAATAAATTACTGGAGTTGCGTAACACGAGAGGCGTGCAAATCGTTTTACAAACGTGGTCACGATTACGGAGGAGATACACGTGGTTTTGAACGTCCGCGTGAAAATAATTAACGACTCCCTCGGTCGAGCCTCGATGATCCTATTAACGGCGTCGTTGGAAATACTTAGTAGATTTGTGTTTTTAATGGAGAACGATTGAAGGATCGAACACGAGGGGGAATGTATCTGTCGGTAGAAAAAGGCAGTTAATAACGTTGGATTATGAGAACGCTTTCTGATGCCGACCTGGTTTCCATGGAATACGTTAACGAAAGAAGTAGCTTACTGAATTCTGATCGACGAAGCGTCGTGTCGTTGCCATCCCTGGTCCCACAGGGATCGGGCCACGGTTACGGATCTCTTACCTCGTGCCAACAGGTGTTACAGTCGTTCTGGAACAGAAGTAAACAGGTACAGACGAAACTTGGATAAAATGCAATTACCTCGTTTAACACGTAATCGATTCTTTGTTACTTCTTTTCTTAATTACTGACTGGTGGATCAGTAATTGATCAATTAAAAATAGCAGAATGGTATTACGTTCTAATTACTCCAGATCGACTTAGGCAAATTAACGTGTACGTTTTACATTCCTTAGGGTCTATTTACGTCTGACTCGCGCCTTATATTCACCTGGTAATCAGAGAGCCACAGGTAGATTGAATTTGGCTCAGGTTAATTACAGCGTATCGTTTCACCCCTAACCGAAACACCGTGCCAACATTTATCGACATGCTTCGAGAGATAAATTACTGTTTCCGATGATCTGTCTCGCACCCTGTAAACAATTAATTTCGATATTAATTGTTTGAAAAAATTAGGACGCTAGAGAGAGATAGTAGCATCGTGTTAACAACGTCGCTTCTTTTCATGTCTCGCCCGCGTACAATTGATTAGTTTGTTGAATGCTTTAATTGGCCCCAAGTGCCGCGAGTAGCGCAAGGACACGTAGCCTCCTCGTTTAACTCGGCAAAGAAGCATATTTTTCTAGTCGAAAAGTCAACACAGACGATTAGCCGTTTGCCTCCTTTTTTTATCATTTATGGTATCAGGTGCGACAAAGGGAGCATCAAAAGCGGTGCGCACAGTAATCGTATAATCCTGCGATTAAACTGTACTTATCGCGGAAGGCAAACGAACGAAAGAAATCGCTGTTTGGCAATTTTGTTGCTCAACGCCATCGTTGACATTGTATCGCCTCGCGCTGTTAAACTCGTGCGGTATACGAATTCTCCGAATTTATCAGGAGCTTGTTGCAGTAATTAAATGATGGAATAAATTCCTCTATAAAGTTCTTGAAATATTCCAAAAGACTCTCTGTGCAATTAGACTGCATTCTACATAGGGATCCAGTTTATCATTTAATTATTGTTATTTTAATAAGTTTTAAAGGTCTAAGATCAATTTTTTATTATAATATCCAAGACTTTATTATAAGATTTAATTATGATATTCAATATTGCTATTAGGAGTTCTTTTTATACAGGGATTTATTTTATCATTTAATTATTAGGCAATTTTAATACATTTTAAGGAGGCCTTATTTATTTACCTAATATAAAAATTCATTTTGTATTTTTATAAACTCCATAAATTGGAGATCATGCTTAGTTATAATGTTCAAGATTTCCCTTAAGATTCATTTTCTCTATCACGTATAAAGCCAGTGGGAACCGAGATTCTCCGCTATCAATAAAACTTCCGTTTATCGTAACGTAATCAGATGAAATTTACGACGGTCAGTTGTACCACTAAATCAATTTAAGTGTTACGTCATAGACACGAGGCTTACAATCATCAGCCTTCACGCTCTTCCACCAAAAACGACCTTTTCCTCCGGGAAGTGCAATTTCTCTTCACAATGTAAATTTTCCATTCCGTCAGTTCCAACGTGTCAACAAAGGAATCATAAAGATAAAATAGAAAGCATCCCTGAAAAGAAATTATTTTTTATACAAATTTTAATAACGAATGGAAGAATTCATACAGGAAAAGTTTCTTCTGAGCGTGAACGTTTTTTTTTCTTTAATCATTGTCCGGGCAAATTGCTCTGTTACGAAGTTTATCAAAAAGCCTTTCCGGGAGTATTGTCATATAAATTCGCGTCATGTACACGCGATTCCGGCACGGCTGTGTACACGACTTTAAAGATCCGACGACGGATATATAAATGTCGCACGATCCGGCACACGATGCTCTTGGGCAATCTCTGGTGCCGCGGATCGCACGCGTTCCAGTCGATCGTGTGCATTAACACGCGCGTCGTCGCTCGCTCATTTCCGGGAGGTGTTGCTGTAGTTGCGCGAGGGTGATGACAACCAGAAATTTGGAAAAGATGCTCAGACTCACCACGCTGTCGAGGGTCCGTTCACGGTATTGAATATTCAACCGTTTCAAATTAACGAGATCAACTTTCTTTTACGTAGTTAGACTCGTTTAGATAGGAGTTTATTAACACATTGTTGACCGACTGTTTTACGCGAGCTATCTCGTGTCAGGGGATATTATTTCGTAATTGAATCTCGATGCGATAATATTTCTCTTTTTCTTCTGGCCTAATATCAGATTCATAACTGTCTTCTGATAAAGTTCTCGAACCACTATGACTTATTTCTGTGTCACCGAGGCAATCAGGTAAAACCTGTATTTCATTGAGAATTTCTTCGCTAGTACGTTTCGTTACGGGTACAATTTTTATGCTACTTAAATTTTTACATGAACATATAAACGCTAAAAGAAGTATTTTTTTTTATAACATGGCTGACATACATATACATTCTATATTAACAACAAAAAGTAACTGGTGATCGTTCAACGATGTGTTCAAGAATGGTCAGGAAAACTTTTCTTTAAAGACATCAATGGGTTAATATTGGTTAAGAGACGTTTTGAAAACTATTCCCTGTTTCATTGTTATCAAATGGTCGGGTGAAGGAGGAGGAATTGCAGGTCGGAGACGCGAGGCCAATATTTGCACAGCTCAGTTTCCAATGTTCTGTGTTTTCGTTGATACCTTCAGGGACACGAGATCCCGCGCGTTTATCTGTGAATAAGATTTATTTCGGGCGCTCGCGAGAACACGTCGAGGGAAGGATGCCATGCGGAAGGCTAAAGACGATCGTGTCAAGATCGCGACGCATCATTTTCGGATCAGCATCGAGGAAGAGGAGAGCGAGGAGAATAAGGAGGCTGCTGCCGAGTCGTCTCCGCCCAGAGAATCGGAAAGGAGATTCTCAATTACTATTGAAGCGGATTCCGGATTTGTGATCGACGGCCAGAGCCCCAGGAGTGTCTCGTTGAACGAGGGTGAGCCGTCCTCCTCTACGAATCGTGAAATCAAAGAACGAGAAGCGTTTTCTTCGGAGGAGGCTCTCAGAAAAAATCAGAATGAGGAGGAAGCGCAGGGCTTTGGGTACAAACCTCTCGAGCTTAAAAGGAATTCCGAAGCTCCGAGTCTCAGCGACTCGCAAAAGAAGGAAACGAGCGGTCCGACATATTTTTCCGTTGAATGCGAGAAGGAAAGAAAAATAAGAAAGATGCCTAACGGTTTTGAAAGCGAAAGACGATCCTCGTTTAGCTCAGGCGAGAGTTTAAAGCGGAAAGAGAGCGTCGGTATCCCAAGGATGAGGTATTCCGAAGGCACACCCGAAGATACAAACTCGACTGACAAGTTGGCTCACGGTTTCGCCCAAGTTCCAAAAACTGAGGCAACAAGTAACGAGCGCAGGCCATCTTCCGCGTACCGTATCTCCTTGAACAAAGAATTCAAGACGAGCGAAACAGACGACTCGAGCGATAGTACGAAACAACCATTGGAAGAGAGGTCGCAAAGCGCAGGCGAGAAAGCAGAAATAGAAGAAAGTATAACGCTCACTCAGGTGGAATCGAACCGAACGATTCCTCCGTTCTCAGCAGCTCCCTTAATTATCAGACGATCCTTCAAGTTCGTATCTACTCTCCCAAGGCAGGCTAGTAGCCTTGATAAGATTTCGAAGATCGATGAGAATCCGGTGATAGAGGAGTCCTTCAATTTCGAAGAAGATAATCAGATGTACGCGCATAGAAGATTGACCTTACCCATGACGAACGTTTCGCTGAATTCGAGAGAGTCATCGAAGCCTTCGGCGAACGAAAGCTTCTTATCAGGGACGAGCGTGCATCCTATCAGAAGATCCAGCATCACGAGTGCAGCGATTTGCTCGAGTCTGGCTCCGAGCTTAGTCAGCGCTTGTCACGGTATCCCGAATTATTTGCTACCTTCCGGGAAGGACACCGACGAGTCGAATGTTTCTACGTCCGAGGAACAGACTACCGAGCGAGGCGGGCTGAGATTCAAGCTGCCGTTTCTCAGGCTTCATATACCGCCGCATCCAACCGAGGATTGGAACGACGACGACGACGACGACGACGACGCGTTTCATCATTCCCATCACCATCATCATCATCATCACGTGTTCTCGCATTTCCATGTACCCACGTTCACGTTCTCCGCGACGGCCACCGACGGCGAGTCTGGCCGCAAGTTCAATTTCGGGATTCGCAGACACTCGCAGACGGTTAGTCGGCTGTGATTTTTCTTGATAGACCATTGGCTTCGCACTGATATTAATCGGATTAATAATAATTTGAAGCCTGTTTGTCAGGAAGGTGTTTTTAATTGTTACCTAAAGGCTGAACAAGAAGTATGGTTTTATCTTACGAGTCGTATTAACGCTGACAAGGTATCCTTGATGCGTAAAAGTCGACACAGAACTCGACGAAGTACATCGCAGAAGTATACTTGCTTTCTAACAGTTTTCAGCAAATGCTGCGGACGCAAATCAAGCGTTGGCTTTAAAAACAATCGAACTGAGCGTCGGTGAGTAACGCCTCTCCGAAGTAGGGATCGCGGCGTTCGCTATATTTCGTCTTTGTATCGGGCGAGAGTGTTTAGTCAGGAGCGAAATTAAGTTACAAAACACCTTGTATAAATGGGATTTCGTCGGGCTCGGTTGAAATCGATCTCGGTAGCTCCTCGTACCACCCGTAACGATATCGTATTTGGCCGTGAGCAAACGGAATTACATCGGGCACATGATGTAAAACACGCGTCCGGCTGCTTTATCAGGGTAGGTGGATCTAACATACTGCGTTTCTGCGATCGCAGTAAAGCTTGGTTACCTTGTTCAAGCTCAAGGATAATCCGACTATGAGTGTTTCGCGTCGCATGGTTTTGAGTTGTGCAAACGGTTTGTTGATCCGTTGAAAAATTAGCTTGTCAACTTGAACTAACGGTGTGATAATTAATAACTGTGAACCAAGCAGTTTTGTTTTTGATTTTTAAACATAAGTACGCGTGGTTTGTACAATTTTGGATCCCGTTCAACGACGTAGATTTCCCTGTACTCTCGCATCTTCTTTATTTGCGTTTCAATGAACGTTTCCACTGGTTCCGATTCATTCTTTATCGTTGACCCACATTCCATTGTGTTCGCCTGTAATATATGTACAAGCTCCTTTCGCGTTCGCGTTCGTACAAAATTACAAACACTCTTCGCGTATTATTAATTAGAGTTTCCCACCGTCTCTCAATCTTGTCGATTAGCTTCGGCGTTCGAGGAGAAAATAAAAAAACTCATCCCATTTGATTCTCGAAAAGAGTATGTTAAACTCGGCGCGCGTCGAGTATTATTCAGATGGAATAGCGTCGAGTTATTTGAACCTGGATGATGCATTCGCGGACCGTTGCCTCTACTTACGCAGCAATTAATTCGCCTCGCGGCAGCTTTCGATTGGAGTTATACCAGCGCAGCGATTCAGTTCAGAAGCGTCGACTGACGATTCAACGAGCCGTGTTTCCTTTTCGCAGACCCTGCATCGGACTGACTCGATGGTATCGCTCTGCTACCGGCCCCTCGCCAGCTATATCATCGACGATAATCTCGCTGGTCTACAAAATTTCCTTGAGAACAAACGGGTGCAGATCGATGACCGAGACGAGGTAACAACGTCGCCGCCAGTTCGTTAACAGCGTCCTCGATAAAGAGACGTCGTCTAGTCCTTTTAATACCGTCTGACAAGTGGCATTGTATTTTTAGAATGGCAGCACAGCCCTCATCCTCGCTGCGACCAAGGGGAGGATACACTTCGCGCGAGAGCTCATCAATCATGGAGCGGACGTTAACGCGGAGGACGGAGTTAGTATCGTAACTTTACTCACCGAGCTTCTCATGCCCTTATATTATTAAATCGTTGAACACGCTAGGATAATTGGACGGCGTTGCTCTGCGCGGCCAAGGAAGGATACACCGATGTCTGTATCGAGCTGCTCGAGCATGGCGCCGATTTGGAACACAGAGACATGGTAAAGAGACCGCTACTTCGGCTTCCGTGACTTTTCGCGCTCGCCTCTTCGAGCTTTTCCAATTTCTATTATCGCGAGGAGTAAGATAAGTAAGGGGGAACGTTTCTATTTTTAGGGAGGGTGGACGGCGCTTATGTGGGCAACGTATAAGGGTAGGTCGGCGACGGTGACGATGTTGCTGGCACGAGGGGCTGACGTCAATGCGCACGGAAATTTTCATATATCCTCGCTGTTATGGGCCGCGGGGAGGGGTTACCCTGACATTGTTAAAGATCTTATTGCTCACGGTGCTAAAGTCAATGTTGGCGATAAGGTAATCTATTTCTGTTCCCTTTTCAAGTTCACGCGCGTTCTTCTTCCTGGTCGGGAAATCGATGCCGACCGAATACCTTGCGTATCTCTACGTTTATTAAAATTGATCTCGTTTCCAGTACGGTACCACGGCGTTGGTATGGGCGTCGCGCAAAGGACACGTAGAAATCGTAGATACTCTTTTAAAAGCTGGTGCTAACGTTGATACAGCTGGCATGGTAAGTCGGTTGGGTTTCGGTGATTTTCGGTTTTAATACAATGTTAGTTTTAATCTCTCGCAGTACTCGTGGACAGCTCTTCTCGTGGCTACTCTCGGGAACCACGTGGACGTGGTGCTACTCCTTCTGGAGCACAAACCGAACGTGAACGCTCTAGATAAAGACGGCTGCACGGCCTTGGCGATAGCCTGTCGCGAAGGACACAGCGAAATAGCGAACGCGCTTCTAAATGCCGGTGCTTACGTGAATATTCAAGATCGGGCCGGAGATACGAATTTGATTCACGCTGTCAAGGGCGGGCACAGGGGAGTGGTCGAATCTCTTTTGAAGAAATACGCCGACGTCGATATCGCTGGCAAGGTACGACCGTTAATTGTACCTATGAGATCCCGCGTTAAACGAAGCGAATAAATGTTATAGGATAAAAAAACCGCAACTTACATCGCGGTGGAAAAAGGCAATATATCGATATTGAAGTTGTTATTAAACGCTAACCCGGACCTGGAGATCGCGACGAAAGACGGCGACACACCGTTACTGCGGGCAGTTAGGTCGCGTAACGCCGAGATCGTTCAGGTGCTGTTAGACAAGAAGGCGAAAGTTTCGGCTACCGATAAAAAGGGCGACACGGTGCTACACATAGCTATGCGGGCGAGATCGAAAGCGATCGTTGAGATATTATTGAGAAACCCGAAAAATAGTCAGTTACTTTACCGTCCAAATAGGCAAGGGGAGACACCGTATAATATCGATATCAATCATCCTAAGACGATCCTCGGACAAATATTTGGCGCACGTATGTCATCGATTCGCTCCTGTTAATTATTATTTAACTGCAATTAATCCGTGACTGATCCGACTTATAGGACGACTCAATACCAACGAGGACAATGAAAATATGCTTGGATACGACTTGTACAGTAGCGCGTTAGCGGATATTCTCAGCGAGCCATCTCTTTCCACGCCTATAACTGTCGGCCTTTACGCGAAGTGGGGTTCAGGGAAATCGTTTTTACTGAATAAATTAAGAGGTAACAGGCACTAACTAAATTTGCGTCGGTTCTGACGTTGATCGTATCTCGTGTTTTCAGAGGAGATGAAAAATTTCGCTCGCCAGTGGATAGACCCCGTATTCCAATTCTCTTTCCTGTTGTTCGTAGTGATAACTCACGTGTCTCTGTTAGTGGGTATCACGATAGGTCTCGCGCTCCAATCGTGGATCGTTGGTCTTGCCTGCGGCATAAGTCTTATTTTTATTACATACGCGTTTTTGATACTCGTTTGGTATGCTAATAAAAGGTACGCCTCAGCTCGTTCGCGAACATATCGGAGACTTCGTTTGATTCTAATTACGATTCGTGCAAATCGTAGGTACGATTGGTATTGGCCGTACAGTTTCACGGTAGCTTTGACCACGAAATTGAACTCGCTGAAGCTACTGTTGCAAGTGATCTTCTGTCACCCACCCGGTGGCCGAGTCCACGACGGCGTCACCGTTCAACCGATCAAATTCTACTTCACGGATCAGACCCGAGTCGGTACGACCGCTGCCGGCGAGAACGCGGTCGTGCAGATGGTGGGATCACTTTACGATTCCATCGAGAACGATTTCGGTTCTCTGTCGACGCGGTTGTACAGAGCGTTCCGACCGAAACCGGACAAGTCGACGACTACCTGGAAATGGAGGCACCTCTGCTGCCTGCCGTACATAGTTATATTCGAATTCTGCTTTTGCAGCCTGCTCGTCGGTATCTCTGTACTCACGGTCTACCTCATCGATATGTCAAGTAACGAGTGAGTACTCGAGTTAACATCGCGCGAACTCCATTGCGACGAACCATCCGTTACTTATGTATCCTCTTTTTTTATTTAACGTAGACCAACGATAGAAAAAGTCACGGCACACATTATCATGATAACCGTTGCCTTATTACTAGCCGTTAGCGTGATAGCGAATCTGTACACGTGGAGTCGAACGCTGCAGGCGCTTGTTTTCTCTCAACGGCGGCACCTTCAACGTAGCATCTCTAAATTGGAGACTCTGAAGAGCGAAGGTTTTATACAAACGCTGAGAAGCGAAGTCAGTCTGATGACAGAGATGGTACACGATAGAATTAATTAACGTGATCTCTCTTAACAGTAATCGTACCTAGCTAACGATATTTTTTATCGAAAAAAATAGGTGAAATGTCTGGATAGCTTTATGGCGCAACAGAGCAGATTAGTGATAATCGTGGACGGTCTGGATAGTTGCGAGCAGGACAAAGTGTTGTTGGTTTTAGACGCTATACAAGCATTGTTTAGCGATAACGGTTACCCGTTCGTTGTTATCTTAGCGATCGATCCACATATAATTGCCAAGGTACTGCTAACTCATTTATTCGCTCAAAATCAATTGGATTTCAAATAAAATAAATCTTGTATTTAGGCAGTGGAAGTCAATAGCCGAAGATTATTCACGGAGTCTAATATAGGAGGGCACGATTACTTACGAAACATGGTGCACCTTCCGTTTTATCTACAGAACAGTGGTCTGCGGAAGGTAAAAGTTGCTCAACAAACTGCCCAGCATAGTAGAAAAACTACGTGGACCGAGGCCGAGGAGAGCGTTAACTACACGGCGAGCAGCACGATGCATCACTCCGTCTCGAACAGAAGACTCAGCACGGAGTCTGGTATAATGAACAGTACAGAGAAGTTGAAACCGCAGAGTAGAAAGGGGAGTCGGAAGCTGCGATTGAGCGAGTCGATCGCGAGCAGCATCGGTAGCAATTTGAATCGACTCGGTGGCGCGCAGGACCTCAATAAGATGCTTCTCACCGACGATTACTTCAGCGACGTGAATCCCCGTAGCATGAGAAGGCTGATGAACGTCGTTTACGTCACCGGTAATTAAAATAATTATAAACGATTAATTTTACGTTATTAATTTCGATTTGACGCTCCAGGGAGGTTGTTAAAAGCATTCCAAATTGACTTCAACTGGTATCATTTAGCCAGTTGGATCAATATCACCGAGCAATGGCCATTTAGAACGTCTTGGTTGATCCTTCATTACGACATGTACGAAGATAGTTTGGACGATTCCATGTCCTTAAAGAGCCTTTACGATAAGTACGTCCTTCCTCTGCTATAAATTAATAACAAGTCAATTACACGTTTTTTACACGTCGATTTGTGTCATCAGGATACGACCACAAATTCCAGTACTTAAAGAGGTTCAGCCCTTGTTAGAGATGGACAGGGACGAGCGCAAGCTAGACATCTTCTTAACGTTTCACCGTTCTAGTCTATTGATAAGTGATATGAAAATATTCTTGCCGTTCACGATAAACCTTGATCCCTACATTAAAAAGAAGATAAAAGAGGAACAGCAGAGCATAGAGGAGGAAGTCGGTCTTGGACCCTACAAACAGTTTAGTCCTTGGACCGTGCACAATAACGGGCAAGAACCGTGGGCCGGAGGCAAAGGTGGTCGCCCGATGAAACTTGTTAAACAGCCGAGTTTGCAAGGGCATCTACCGCTACCGATGCCGTCGCAAACATCTTGGTACGTGCCGCAGCCGTCGGCCGAGTGGCATGCCCCGCATTGGATATCGATACCTCCCATGGAACCGGTCGCTAAACCACTTTCAGCGACTACGATTTTACCGGTACGTAAACATCGTACATACTTTATATTATTTATTCTTACGTCTCTATGTTCCTTTTCCAGTCCGAAATTTTGGAAATACGACTTTCAACTCTAACGGTGAACGGTGTTTGCGAACTTATCGATAGAATCGAAAGTATAAACCCAAATTTAACACCGCAGTACAAACAAGTTATCAAAGAGAATAACATTAACGGTAGAGTTTTGTTACATTGCGATTTACAAGAATTGAAGAAGGTAAGTTTCGTTACAGCTGTTTTACGTACAACGCGTTACGTGGTACGTTTTTAATTGTAGGTTGTTAAGATGGCCTTTGGGGATTGGGAATTGTTCCGTATGGTGATCGTATCGCTCAGGGAGTTAGAGGTATCGACGTTCAACACGCACGAAGAGGGTCCACGAAGCGTGCGGTTCACGATGGGATCAGAACAAATTCAACGAAAAGGTAGTTAAAATTATTTCCTAAACGATAGTACGGAGATTAAAAGTCTTTTTTTACAGATCACGCCTTGCAAAGTACTTCGATACGCGTGCCAACGCTGGTCGAGAAGGAGAAAGGAACCTCGAGAACCGATGGACCTCCCAGACGAGATCAAACCAAACAGTCTATAATGGAGAAACAAGTGAGTTGCTTTCGAATACTCCGATGACCTATTATATATTCTTGCTGTCTAACAATTAACCAATTAATAAAGTACGATACTTCTTCCAATTGCGCTCGGTTTTAGTACCAGGTAAGATCTGGATATAACGGTATATCGTTTACGCTAAGAATATGAAAGTCAGCGTTTGATCGCATTGAAAATAAATGGCGAAACGCATATTTTTTAGGTGACTTTAGAGGAGCAGATGATATGCGGTGCGCTGCAAACGTTGAACGAAGAAGCGTGCGAAGATGTGTTAGACGTGCCATCCGCGGCGGTGGTACCATCAGACTCACTATCAGGTGAGCCCTCTTCTCCCCTACCACTTTCACTGCCTCTGGTTATAGTTCAAGAACCACCGCAGCCAGACCAAAAGTGTGACACCGTACTCGAGTACAGTACAAACGTTTAATAATTTACGTAACGAAATCAAAATGAAACTGTGTACATATTGTATTTGGATGATACGTGGCACA
>SHCU01000134.1:151919-168766 GCA_004307685.1 Ceratina australensis | reverse complement strand
CAACCTAATATTACCGTTTTACCTCTGCTATTCGACGCTGACTACGAACTCGCAACGACCTTTAACCCTTTGCGCTCCGTTGACGCCGCTATGGCGACGTGATAAACTAAATAAATAACTCCGTAGCTGCTCGGGGTCACTTCGCTTCGTTACTTCATTATTTATATTTGCTAAAAGGTCTCGTGAAAAATTGTCCGGAATGCAAAGCGTTAATCGTGTCAGGATCGATGATTAAAAACTTGAATGATTCCTCAGGCGAATATCCGTGGCAAGTCGCGATACTGAAGAAGGACCCGACGGAGAGCGTGTACGTGTGCGGCGGAACCCTGATCTCCCCGCGGCACATTCTGACCGCGGCGCATTGCGTGAAAACGTACGCGGCTCGCGATCTTCGCGTACGTCTCGGCGAATGGGACGTGAACCACGACGTTGAATTCTATCCTTACATAGAACGCGACGTGTCGAGCGTCGCCGTGCACCCGGAATTCTACGCTGGCACGCTTTACAACGATATCGCCGTGTTGAGAATCGATCACGAGGTCGACTTCCAGAAGAACCCTCACATCAGTCCAGCCTGCTTGCCGGACAAACGTGACGATTTCGCCAGAACCCGGTAAGTTCCCTTTCCCGAGAGTTCAAATTCCCTTCGAGATAAAATTTTTTTTTTTAATCATTAAAACATGTTAAACATAGATGCTGGACGACCGGATGGGGCAAGGACGCTTTCGGAGACTTTGGAAAGTATCAAAATATCCTGAAGGAGGTGGACGTACCGATCGTGAGCAACCAGATCTGCGAGCAACAGATGAGGCGAACCAGATTGGGACCTGGTTTCAATTTGCATCCCGGATTTATCTGCGCGGGCGGAGAGGAAGGGAAAGACGCCTGCAAGGGTGACGGGGGAGGCCCGATGGTCTGCGAGCGCGGAGGTCGCTGGCAGTTAGCCGGCGTCGTGTCTTGGGGAATCGGTTGCGGACAGCCAGGAGTCCCAGGCGTCTACGCTCGCGTCTCGTACTACCTCGACTGGATTCAACAGATTATCAATCGTTACTAACGTTTCGACGTCCGACTTTACGTTTATAATCGCTAATATTATTGTTATTGTTATACGATAAGTCAACCGAGCCGGTTCGTTAGGAATCGCGACCATTATTTATATCGTCACGCTGCACGTTCGATCTCGAGTCTCTGTCAACGGCGACGCGAAGAGTCGGGAGACTTATTGTACGTATAACTCGTAATTTATTGCATACATCGTTCGATATCGCTCGCGCGCGATGATCAGGCGGAACCTCATCGAGCTGTGAATATCTTTTCATCGTTGCAAAGGATATCAATCGTAATTGGAAATTGTAATTCTGCCGCTTATCGTTAAGAGAAGCTCTGTTCGAGAAGAGAACAAATAAACGTACCAAACGTACCATCTTTATCTGTAAATGTAGTCTTTACTCCGGAGAGATATACAAAATTAAATGTAAGTTTAAAAGGCAAACGAGGAACGGTAACGATTAATACAGCGAGTCCGCGTAAAAACTCTTGATTTTCTCAGCGCATTCGCTGCTTTCTTCGACGATCTCGTTCAAGTCGGTGTGTAACTTTTGTATGCGCTCTGGTATATCGGCAGTTGATATTATTTCCTTACTGTCGAAAAACTGGAAATTTTTTCACACCAAGTATATTCATAAGTCGACGGGAAATTACGTCTAACGATATAAGTATAGCTGTATGAGAGATGTAAAACCTTGTCTATGGAAGAGAGAATCTCGGAAAGATGACCGATGACGTCATCGAACTGTGGCAAAACGGTGCGCCTCGCATTTACCGGTACCTGCCACGAATCTCGATTCGATCCAAAGTCTTCGACGAAATATTGTGTCTCCTTGATGGACGTCAAATGCCAATCGGTTTCCTCGTCCTCGGTCTCCGTGCTCTGTTTACGTACCCGGAAATTATTCGGATAGGCATAGAGCGTGGAACATCGATATTACCTGTGCTACGGGTTCTCTCGTTTCGGGGAGTCCATGATTCCGAAGCGAGTCTTTACGATCATCCAAGTATTTTCGCGAATCGTCAAAGTATCGCGTAGACTCGGGATAACTTAACTTCGGTTCGATTATTCGCACGACGCTATCTTGATCGACAAGTCCTTAACGTTAAAGCGTTTAATCTCATAGACTCGCAGAGGTAGAGAAACATACCCGCTATACCTGACAATGAACTTTCTATGCGCGCATTCGTCGCATCTTCCGTTCCTTCCTCGCCGTTAAGTTCGACAGGTTCTAAGAATACGGATTCGATAAAATTCAATAGCAGCGCCAAAAATGGCAGTTGATTCTCTATCGAACAGTTCCCCTGCAAGATACTTGTTTTACTCGTACGAACAACGATCCAAGGGGTACGAGCGAAGTCTACGTACCAGCAGTAACCGTTTATCCTTACAGATTCCCATTTCAGAGTACAATCTTAATAACTCCGCTGCAAGATAAACGTAAGCACGTTGGTAAAATCGAGATAACAATAAGTTCTGCGAGTACACAGACGGAGTAAATTCTATTGTTATTTATAACCTTCTAGAGTGGGTCCTTTCAAGTTTTGCAACTTAGTAGCCAGTGCGGGGGTTGACTTCTCTATCAGAAGCCAAGATAACAGCGAGATACGATTTTCGCCGGTAAGGATAGCCGATTGTATACTCTTGGAAGAGGCACCCGTAATTTTTGGGTATCTTATTTGCCTTAGAACTTCATAAAACTCGTCCATGAGTACCTCCACCTTGTCCATTCTAAAATAAGACGGACCGATGTCAGAAGATGAACGATTCGTTTCTGTTTGTCGACGACGTTCACTTAATAAGTATCAATTAACATAAACTTACATACATATCTCTTAACATATCTCTCCAATTGTAATTGTAATTGGAGGCAGCGAAACCAAACCGACGCAGGTGCGATGATCACTGCCGGCTATTGCCGGTCTTTTCTCGCGCATGCGCGGCCTTTCCAGTGTCGCGCGCATTTCAAAGCCCGTCTCTGCTGTTTCTCTATCATTTATATACATATTTATTATTCGTTAAAGCTACAATATAATTAAGATTTATATTCAGGAAATTTTATGCTCAGGAATTCTTCACTGTGGAAATCAGGACGTTTACGTCGCGTCGTGAAAACGACGAATAACAGCAATAATAAGAAATTTGATTCCCGAACAATGTTTTATATAAAAAATTAAATTCTCCATACAGTATCGGCACACGCGGTTCATAATAAATTGGTAGATAAACATTAATCGCAACAGAATCGTTAACGCATTTTTTATTTCAAGTTTCAATCAAGCTGCATCTGTGCGGTATCACAACAGTGCCCCCCGAAAATAATATCCTCGCCAACATGATCGCATTTAAAGAATCACCGCTCGATACGATTACACAGCTTCGATATCGTTTAGAAAAAAAAACGTACTTATCATTCTACCAGCATAGTAAGAAAAGGGCAAACGCAATTGTTGTACATTTTGGTCCTTCGCCGTTCCCGCCGTTTGTCCGCCGACGCGTTTGCGTCACAATATTTCGTTCAAAAAAAGTCTCCATCTTTTGTTCAACGGTTGATCACAAAAATATGATAAATAGACGATTGAGAGAGAGAGAGAGAGAGAGAGAGAGAGAAAACAAAAAATAGAAACTCCTCCGAAGCACGTTTCTTTTTATCTTCCGCCAACGGAAATACATCGGGTACGCGTTCGGTCTACGGTCTTCGACGTTCGAACAAGAAGTGAAACGACAAACGTGTCGACAGGTCGCGCAAAATACTCTCTTCGCTTATCTAGGCAGTAGGCAGAAAAATAAGAGACGTCGAGTGACCGCGATTCTCGCTCTATATTCTTTCTTCTTCCAAGTCGTCCGTTAATCGACGCGAGCACGTTAGGTAACACGAAGCGTTGGTCGTCTCCGGATCAATTAAAGAGTAATGTGCGACTCGAAAAAAATTTCTTCAACAAATCACATAGCAGCCTAATAAATAGCTTAAAAACGTCTAACAGGGTCCTCCGCATCGTCGTGAGATGCGAAAGGAGATTCGAAAGTGAGATTATCTGGGATCAGACGGTACGCGATAATATAATGCGTGTACATGAAACGGATCGATTAAAATCTGTCTGAGAACACAGGCGAATCGATTAATGAGTCTCTGCGCGGATAATAATTATACAATAATAATAATAATAATAATAGTAATAATAATAATAATAATCAGAAAGCATAAATTAAAATAAACGACGTCCCAACGATTCCGCGTGCGAGCTGCCTCGTCACACAAGTACGATATTAAAAAATATATATGTATATGTATATATACATGTATCCGCGTGAATATATGTATATATAATATAGAAACACAGGCGAAGCGTCGAGTAAGCGAATTAATCGGGACAAACGTTTTAATACCGAGTCGTTTGAGAGAAAATAAATCCTGCGATTACTTTGTGAGAGAGAGAGAGAGAGAGAGAGAGAAAGAGAGACCGAACGCTTGGACGACGCGACGTCTCTTCAGGGTTTATCCCGTGCGAGATCGCAGGGACGTCGCCCCGTTCAAGCCACCGCTTACACTATTTACTATTCAACAATTCAAAATACTTATAATGATACACACAACCTTGAATAATCTCAACAGCTGCTGGCCTCAGCCCGAATTAACTTATTATCGTAGATACGTATCGTCGGTGACAATACAAAATTAATTCGTCATTATGCTTTCCTCTTGTTACCGTTTCTCCTCGATCTATCACTAAACGCGTCGTCGTTTAAATATACAAGTTCTCCCGCTGCTCGCAAGTTAGCCGATCGAAGCTCGCACAGACACGAGAGATTCTTTCGAATGAACAACATTAATCTCATCGCTGGGTCCTGATTGTTTTTCCATTCTCGCTTGACTCGCGATCATGCGATCAATATAAAAATATAATGGCAGGACTCTCGTCGAGACACGAGGGATCTACCTCCGTCGCCCGAGTTATCGAGTTAACTTTTTATCGCGAGCATAGCAAATTGAAAATCATCGGACCGGTAGCATTTCCCTCGGGTCTCGGCGAGAACACGCTGCTGGACATTACGAAACAAGAAATTAAGCTTGATCGTTCGAATCGCTCGATCCATTAATTATCATCGCTGCCCGTTTCTCCATTCTCATACGGTATACAAAATATCGTGATCAGGGCGCGCGGACAATTTACGCTCAACCTGTTCCTTCGATCGTGAAATGAAAAAGACTCTCATCGCTACAGTCGCCGCGTTCACAACAACAATTTTCCCTGTAAACTTTACGCGTGTACGATTAACCCGTCGTCCTCTTCGTTTCTTTTAATTTATATCCGTTTATTAATATTATATTATTACGCTCGATATAAAAATAATACTCAGTCGATTAGTACAGATTTAATACTCAGTGTAAGAACCGGGGAAGGGGTCTTGGCGCTTTTTACCGCATGCCTCTTTCATACATTCGTCATCGTCATGATCATCGGTTACCGCTTCCTATTTTTCCTGTTCCCTCTCCTATGTACTATCTCTATTCGTACTCGCGTCGCTTACGCGTATTAAGTATAACGTGATACGATGTAATTTGCTTGTAAGTAAGTAACGTGTAAGTATGTGACTTGGGATCTCTGCCGGAAGGAAACCGGCGAGATCGGAAGGTGCACGGTCGCGCAGACGGACGGAACGGTGCTGCACGGTTAAATAATTCGTCAATTATTTAATCATCAAACACCTTTTTCTACTTCTCTTTTAATCGCTCCGCGAAAACCCCTTCTCTCTCTGACATGCACAAATCCTACGCATCCCTCCGCTTTGTTTCTCTCGTATACAATTGTTCATTCGCTCAGCGGGCCGAGGTGCGCCGTTTGCATTGCCCGGAATTTGTAACGCGACTTCACGCGCGCTCGTTAGCAGCACCTCGGGGACCGGTTTCGCCCGCTTCCCGATCCATCCATCCGTGGCCCCATTCTGTATCGCTCGACTTCTACACCTGAGAATAATTCAACGCCCGCGGGATCTAATAATCTTTTTTTTCAAGTGAGCAAGCAGTGGTCGAGACGCAATGGTCGCAAAGAGTATCGCTCGATTCTGTTCGCCATTCGTACAGTTTAACGTCTTTGCGGTGACATCGCAGTTTCGGAGGCACGTTTACCCATGGGAACAGACGATGGATCGGAGGCGGTTTTACATTTTGTTTCCTTTGTAATCGATCTACTCGCTTGTACACGTGTGTATCAGTGTGTAGGAGTGTCATTATAGTGTGTACAGGCACGATTTTTCTTTTATTTTCTATCGTTGATTCAACGAAATATCCTCAGGTAAAGGCACCTAAAGCATTGACCGTCCGTATCTCGTACCGGCAACCCGAGTTTCGCGGGGTGAAATGATCATCACGCGCGGTGCCTGACCGTTAAAAATTATTTTGCTCGTTCGTTACAGAAGAGAAAGAAGAAAGAGCGAAAATCATACGAAGTACAATAAATTAAGCCAGTCGTTGCCAAAAAAAAAAACGTCTTAACGTCGGTGCAAAATGAATACAATAAATTACAGTTTAAATAATTAATCAGGGGATTGTCGCTTATGTAAAAATAGACGTACAAAACAAGGACAGGGGGTCGGGACAAGGGGACAGGGAAATCTCGAGTGGGGATAGATAACTAAATAATTTAATAATTAAGTAAGACAAATCTCGCCGTCTGGGATTAAGTAATGTTGGTTACAACTCTTAACAGCTAAAGACAAACGCGTAGAATACTGATACATAAAAAAAACTATAAGAAGCCTCAGCTTTTTTCCGTTCATTCACAGTTTGTTAAAAAAAATGAACCGTTGTCTCGGCGGCGGTCTTGCAACTAAATCTTATTTAAAAAGAGATATTAACGTTTAATCAAATCGATATCAATAATATTTATATATATATATGTATATATATAATATAGCAATACTCGATTCTTCTAATAATTATAAAAAATATCCTCTAGCTTCAGAATTAGTAGAGAGCTCAAATCTATAAAATGTAATTCTACTTACGCGGCTACGATTGGTAATTATAAAAAAAAAATATAAGGGTAATAATAGTTATGCGTCATTTTAGTTATTCAACGAAGCTACCGCGAGCCATATTAATGTAACTGAGTAGATAAGAAAATATTTAACGAAATAACTGTCCATTGCATTTGCTTCTTCCTATCAGCGTTTTAAGGCATATAAATTCTCTTCTAAAAGGGAAAAGAACGTTCTGTCAATAGAAATTAAAAAAAAAAACTGGCGATCTCACGGCTTGACGAAAACAATCAGGCCCTATTTCAATTAATCGTTTTTTATGCCCTACGGGGGTGTTAAGCCTAAAAAATGTATCGCGTATCTTTTAAATAAGTATCTCGCCCGAAAGGGTCTCATCGACAGCAATGCCTGATAAACTGGAAATCGAAAGAATATTTACAAAATTTGTTCGACCGCGAAGACTTATTTAAAAGATACGTTGCCACCTCTCTCTGCTCGCGACAAGCATTATACGTACTAAAAATGGAAGGATTTTTTGTTCTCCGTACGAGATGAAAGCTTGGCAATTATTCGAATACCGTGAAAAACCTCATCGTAGCTTTTGCCTCTTCCTCCAATACTCGTCTTGTGTAGAGATACCACACGATCAATGCTGTTCGTCTACCATTATTACAACGAGAGTAAATACACGAGAACATTAAAATACGATCCTTAAGTTAAACGTTGTACGCGGTATCAGATTTTTACAATTGTGATGTGAAATAAAATTATTTTCAAAAGTTAAGAACAGCACTGTCTCGCGGTACCGCTTGTACTCGTATAATAGAATAGTGTGATCCGTGTCCGTAGTATGTACGTGTAGCGCGTGTGTAACATATATTTACGTGTACTGATAAGGCTCCTTCGATAACGACTAAAACTAAGTTTGCCCCATTGATCGCTGTGAGCGGGCTTCGAAACGAGTAAAAGGGATATCATCGAGGAAAATCCGTAAGGGGGTAGAAACGGGTGATAGGGGGATCGAGAGAAAACTGAGGAGAAGTATACAGATATTTATGTGAGTGCTGGGTGGTCGTGAAATAGAGAAAGATAAAACGTTAATTTTTATCGTATGCCCTTAACTATACTCTATGTTATATAGACTAAATCTATTTTTGGCAAAGTTGTTTAGGTATATAATGTTAGATATAACGATACATGAGTAGATGCACTGGCCATCGTATTATTATGTGGTATTCAGAGCTGCTTAATATACCTGTTCGTCAACCTGTCGACTATACATCGTTGAAACAAAATAGATCAGTGACAATAGTTGGTGGGGGGTGGGGGTGGGGGGGTGAAACGTTAATCGGTAATAAACGGGTCGCGGATTTTACGCGAAATATTTATCGTTTCGCTATCCTCTGCGTGTTCATTCTAAAACCACGTGGCGATCCGCGATCTAACGAAAATCACAGTCAAATTTCATCTATTTGAGAAACGGATAAGGAAGAAATTTCCGGAGGGCAGCGCGGCCACAGCGATCTTGGAGCAATAAAATTTATTACGTTTTAACGTTCCGGCATATAAATGAATCTTTATCTAAGTATTATTACTTCCTGAAGAATTATTATTGAATTGTCGTCGAGAGAGCACGCGAAACGAGTATTGTTTGACGACAATCTATCCTACGTACCATCGCGTTTTACTTATTGCTTTCGGGGTCTCTTAGCTTTTTATATGGTGGTGTGCCGCTACTACTATTACCACTACAATTGCTGCTGCTGCTGCTGCTGCTGCTTTAAGTACAAATTGATCGACGACTTTTACGTCAGCGGAACAGTCGTGAGAAGCTTTTACGGATTTTTCGAGGAGGAAAGAAGAACGGAACGTGAACGGTAGAAACGGAGTATTTAAAACGCGATTTACATCGGCAGTCTCGTGCTCGTGTAAAAATATATCTACGTCATCTAAGTAATTGATAAGATCCAGCGTGAGCTTGTCTCGCGCTGGAAATAGGGGAAGAGAGAAGAGATGAATCGCTGAAAGGCCACTAGATTTTGTTCACTTTTATACTGGCTCGAATGCAATTTGGCAAATCGAATTTTTATAGCAAATTATTTGTCACATCGTGCAACCGTTTTTCTGTTCCATTTCGTATCCCGTTCGCAGCCGATTAAAAAATAGATTTCAAGTCGTTTGCAGCCGAGTCATGGCTCGGCTCAAGCGTCACGGAAAACAACGAGACTATCATGATTGTAACGTCACTGACAGCTAAAAGCCCGTGGAACAAAACGGTTGAATCTCGTTCACTGATCGGTTAGTCTCAGTTCTAACGATAAACTCGTTTCGTTTACTTCGTATACCTTTCCGCGAACAGTAACCGGGGCCTGAGCACCGTTCTACAGAGACGACGTTTCTTTTCACCGGTGACCGACCACTTTTTCTGAACGTCACCGAGTCTCAACGGACAACGACCACCACATTTTCATTTTATTTTTTAAAATATTCGTGCGACACCGAAAGAACAATTTGCGCGTGTATGTACAACGATCGCCCGTCTCGCTCTCTAGTAGCTGCAAGCGTAGAAAATTTTGTATAAAAATATTCTTCGTATTCGTATGTGTATATATATGTACATATTTTGAATAAGTAATTAATACTGCGTATTTAATATCATCGTTCGTTCGTGCGCTCTGCACCACGGGCTTGGTAGCTAAAGGGATATAATATGTACACATCCCCAATATTCTACCACCTCTTTCTTGTTCGTTTGCTTTTTGCTTTTTCATTCTCGAGAATAATCAGAGGGGGAAAAGAGAGCTCAAAAAAGAGGATCGTATGGACTAAGAATTGAGTGTGGTGGCAGAAAGGAGAAACACGATCTCGTCTTCTACACCCTGTGTACCACCGGACAGACTCGGTCTGCCTAGAGATTCTTAATAGTATTTATCGTGTACCTATCAGCAGTGAGTGAACCCGAAGCTGCTCGGTCTTCATTGCGCTTCCTCCGACAACGACGTCGCGACTAGGTTCAACGGTACATCCGAGACGTTCTCCGTGTCTCCCTCGTCGGTTTCCTCCACCTCCGCGGACAGACGACATTGATCTCGCCCTTCCGTTTTCACATGCTGTTCAAACAAAATGTTAACCGGTCGATTAAACGCCGAATCCACGTATCTACGAGTAAGTAGGCTACGATTTTAAACGATTTCAATCGCGCTCCATCGCGCTGAACACGCGGTCCGTCTAACAAATCCGAATATTTAACCCAACCAGGGTAGACGTCGTCGAGTTGGTATCCATAGCCGATACGTTATTTATTCTGATCCGTTAAACACACTGGTGTTCTGATCCTGATTTTGTAAATTTGTTAGACCGGAGAAAGAAATCTATTACTTCCACGCTTAAATGCTTCGAGGACAGTCTATCCTGTCTCGCGTCACGAAAGGAATAAGGAGACCGCTTTTTGGCTCCGTGTCTTTGAAAAACTTACGTGCATCATGTAGCTAGGTAAAGGAAGAGAGTAATTAAGTTGAGCGGTAGGGACTGGCGCGTGGGCACCGGGTATACGAGGCGGTGTCAACGCTGCCATCATTAAATGGGGCTGAATTTGCCGCCGAAGAGCTGCCAGCATGTCCGCGCTCTCCGCGTCCATCTGCTCCGGCTGCGGTGCTATAATCGCGTCACCTTTTTCTGTAGAAGAAAAACGGAAGTAAATACATGCAACATGATCGCGTGGCAGTAACGGAGGCAACGGCAAAGATATCGATCAAAGAAGTACCGAAAGGAAAAGAGGAAGAAGCGAGGCTGATGAGAAACGAACGCAAAGGGGAAGCAGAGAGATGACATCGGTCTCGAGATAAACATTTGTTTGATCATTTAAATGTTAAATTATGTATTCACGTTTGATATTCTAAGTAGCTCCATCATTTCTGCAGATTCATCGCGTATAACCCGCGGTCTAATTATACGATTAGAGGTCGACCTATGACCACTTACTTCTGTGCCTCGTCGGCTTCTCGCCTTTGGGTCTACGTCTACGCGTGTGTATCGTGTCCCTCCGCATGGTAACCGGACGATTCACTCCGTGAAGTTTGTAGTACAACCCGCAAGCGTTACAGACCATTTCCCCTTTCATGTTTCTTCTCCAAATAGTCGTGGTCATCGTGCCGCAATTTGTGCAGGACATGTCTACTTTCTTCGCCATGTTCCCGCCATGCTGATCGAATTGCTGTTTTTGGTCCTCTGCCTGCGCGCGTAACAAGCAGGTTTATTTCCGTCGTTGTTACAAGCATCACGCAGGTTTATAGTATTAATTCTTCTAATTAACGGTCGAATTTATTAGAACGGTTACGACTCGTTAAATACGAATTCCTATTTATATTTCATCTTCCATGCGTGTATCAACGGTATACAACGGTGTTAAATTTGGCATAAAAATCCGCAATTCGTCGTTAAAATAAATATAAAATTTCGTTCGTACCTTCCCCTTCATCTTATTCGACCACGCTGTAAAATCCTGTGCCTGCTCCTCGCTGGATTCGTGTTGGTAATTAACGACATCTGGACTCATCGGTGCTTTACTGGGATAACTTTGCTTTCTACGGCCCTTCGTCTCTTTCCGACCGACGCTGGCTGGACTGGACGGATTACTGTCTACGGAAGTTCCCTGAATGAGGGAATCGCACTGTATTAATCGTTGTAACGCGTAAAATATTATTTTCGTAAAATTTATCGAGGCACAGCTTAAAGCGTGATTCGATTTTCGTCGCGTTCATTTCCCCTGTGAATCGGGGGGCAACGCTCGAAACGATTATGATAAATCTATGACACGTTTCTTCCGAGATTCGATCAACGTGTCGTCGATTTGAACCAACAGATTTTCTACGACGAATTCACGCGATCAGAGACGAGGCCGAAAGCCCCGATTGTTCCAAGCTGTACATCTGAATTTATTTGAACACAGTGTATTTCTCGAAGATGCAGTTAGGGCGCAGGTACTCGGCGGCCGAGGGTGAAGCTAGTTCCCGGTACCTGTTATCAGCGGGACAAAAACCAGGCAGGATGGGGAAAGTGGGACAAAGGATAGGAAAACCCTGTTTCCCATTTTATAGGAGAAATCGAAGAATTCCTCGTGCGGAACAAAGAGCGCACCAAAATCTATAGAGACTCGACTTATCCGTGGAACATCTGTTAACAGGGCGGGTTGACACGGCGGGCTTAGCGTTTACGGCGTATCACAAAGAGCTTCCCAGTTATCTATTATCTACAAGGCCTACCAGCTTCCTTACCTGCAGGCAGATGGGACCGTGAATAAGAATCCTAGAAGGGATCCCTTGACGCCCAAGGGTCACCCGACCTGCCCTTCTTTTCGTATACCTGCACGCTTCTTTTCTGGTATTTGCATTGAACAAACTGCAAAGACATCCCGTGCCAGAACTTTTATTTGCACGGGGTCGGAAGTGCAACAGGGGCAGAGAGAGGAGAATTACAGATTTTCCCTTTTCTCCGAATTTCGCTCGAACGGTAGAACATCGAAAGAATAGTCACATGTTATTTCTCGTTTTCGTATCGGATTCGTGCATTTAGCGAATTCATATTCAGACAGCTCGAGCAAGTTTTTACTATGATAAGAATTTTCCGTATTTAAATACGTTCGGTACCGTCAAATTTTATTTCTCGCGATCAGTCCCTGATTCTTATTTCACCTGTATTCATATCGAAGAGTTCTAAGGAGAGATTCGGACGGAAGTTATCGGTGCGAGAGAAGAGGGCAGAGGCACGTGTGATAAGTATTACGGATCAGGCTACTTTTTCGGAAGTTGGCAACGACATCGATAAACGTGATAATAATAATTAAAGTAAAAGTCGAAACACGTTCGGTAGACAGTTTAACCTTAAGTGAAATGGGACGCACCTTGTTTTCCATACAGGCGACGTTGGTGCGATTCCCGAGTACAGAACAGTCAGGTACTGTACGCTCGATCGTCGTCCCTTGGGTGTCCCTGTAAAACCTGATTTGCGGCGATACCCTGTGATGATCCGCGTGATCGACAGCGGTAATGCCGATTTGTCTGTTGTTGATCAACGAACGGAGTAGATTGGTAGCCTCGCCAGTAAACCCGTTGTTCAGTTTGTCACCGTTCGTCCTGGTGATCTCTAAACTCCTGTTACTGCGTAAAAGAAAAAGAAAACGTAGGTATTCCCATTCACAGTTGATAAAATTGTTTGACCTATCGCACGGCGGTCGAGCAAGATGTTATCTTTAGATCTGAATAATCTGTTACAACCGCGGGTTACCTCGGTAAATAAGTAAATACGTCTCGAGCACACAGAATTATGTTTGAACAGCCGAAACGAATGATTGACACTGTAAATTGAACATGTTTGCACTTCGAAATTACGTAAACATATTTCCCTCGGGTTATCAACAAAAACGCGTTGACGTACGCCTAATCTCATTGATCGATCGCGGATTTTATGCACCAGTCAAGCATCAAATTGACCGTGTTGAAGGTGTAAGATTTTACGGCTACGGTTTAGTGTCCGGAGCACGGTACAAGCGTACGAACAGAATTTTTGTTCGTATAGAAATTGATCGCGTACAAGAACAGTTTAAAATACGAGTTGTACGGGAGACGCGGCTGTAACGCTGAAATTTTCAACGACGCGATACAACTATAACGTTTAACTCACTTCGCTAGCGCCTGCCACAACTTGGTCGTCTCTTGGTCGATGTTCGTATCGGAACAATTACTTTCAGGCGTATCCATTCTGTTTACCGGGCTGTGATTCGGGGTGCTCGATTTTAATTCCTCGTAATTCTCAATTTTCATCCGTTTGTTAACTGTCATATCGTAACCGTTCTCTTCCCCCTCCGTGTCCTGCTGCTCGTCCCGATCCTCGATCTCCAGTCTGTCGGGATCCGAGCTGTTCGAGCACGTATCATCGTCTGGTTCACACTTAATGTTATCATGCTCGGGCATGTCGTTGGCGCGCAACTCCAAATGATGCGTTTGCGTTTGAGGTATAACGTTTTGATTAATGCTGGCCGGAGAGTTAGGCTCCTCATTGAACAGCGTCTTGTTCAATTGGAGAAATGACTGTAGAGGACTTGAGCCTGCTACTTTGGCAGTGGAGAAAGATTTCTTCTGAAACAAAACGAGTTTTTTCAGTACATAAATCGTCGGAGCAGGAACGGAGCGTAGGATAGCGGAAAACAGCGCTCGATCGGAACTATCGTTGAAAACGTGCGAAACGTATTTCCTCCTCCTCCGTCTCCCTCCAAACGAGTATCTATCAGCGATCTCTTCGATCGGAAGAATCTGTAATTGCTGGCTGAGAACGCGAGATACGTAGGATCGAAACGAAATCTCATCGAATAGAAAACGGAGACGGACAAAGTAACTCGTTGTACGTCGTACGGTGCATTGACAATTCTACGGCGCGAGGTAGATCTCCGCGTACGTCTCGATTCTTGTACTTTGCACCCGTTCAGAAAATAGGCAAGAAAACAATTATGCAGATTTTTTGTCAGTGCAATCACAATCAAACTGATAAGGTTAAAAGTTGACTACGTTACGGGGAACCTTGAGGTGTCTTACGTAATTACTGATATATCAGGGCACGGAGAAGCAAATAAACAGTATCCTGCATCTATTAAACATGTGTTTAGAATATATACGTGTACGCGTCGAAGTACACTCTTATCTATAATCACTGGTTCTCAGTTACATCATTACTCGGAACTAAATGACTCCCCCCGCGTCATCGTTACCGCGTTAAACTAATTTTTACCGCTTAACCGTTACAGTTAACGTGACTCATAACGTATCGCCCGATCGCCCCGACGCGTTTATACGTCGCGCGGGCGAACAACGGCAGGATTTAATTGATACCTGATCATCGTGCGACGATAACTGCTTGGCGTAATCCAGGTACTGTTTGAGTATGACATCAGATTTGTGTGACACCTCACGGAAATTGTGCAGCACATCCAACTTGTACACGCACCGGTGACAAATGATCGGTGGCAACGCATCTCCATCTTTCACCTAGGCAAGAGAACACAGAGTCGTTGTAGAATCACGCGTTGTCTCTCCGGTGTCGCGCGTCCTCTCCGGACACGATCCGTTCCGACTTTTATTCAATTAAATATCATACGCAGGGAACATGAAAAGGGAACGCGAAATCGAATCGAATTACGTTTCCTTATCAATCGCGTGTTAAACGCAGATTGAATTTCCATCGTTTCGGGGCGGGTAGAACACGGACAAATTCGTCCTGATCCCTGCCGACTCCGAAATAAGGCGCAATGAATGTAGGTTGGACGGAAGCGGTTTCTTTGCGCCAGAAAGAGAGAGCGAGAGATAGGGGGAGAGAGAGAGAGAGAGAGAGAGAGAGAGAGAGGAAGACGGAGGATATAGCAGTCGAATGTGACAGCGACTCGTGGAATCCGCGTGTGAAACCTGATAACAGGCCGTCTAAATAAGGAGCTACATCCCCCCTCCGCGGTATCCGCGAGCCTCGCAGCTTATCACTGCCATTTTAAATGCCCCCGTGAGTCGGCTTATCTCGCGGACACATCTCTTGCCAAACTTTCTCCCGTGGCACGCGCATACACACGTATACAAACGCGCACCCTTGACGAGCGCGACGGAGATGGGAAACCGAGCCGGACGGAGACGGGAGGCCGAAGCGAGACGAGGGGATAGACAGAGACGGAGAGTCGCAGACGGCGGTGCGCGCGCGAGCGAGCGAGTGAGAGAGAGAGAGATAGACTCGAGATCGTAAGTGCGAGTACCACAGATGGTCGCGTCTGATTTATCATCGGCTCGCCGCGAGGTACCCGGTGAAAACTCTCGGGAACGGTACTCACCGTGATCGACAGGCACGTCAGTATCTTATCGGCGAAGTTCCGCTGGGCGCCCTCCTCCTCGAATATGGACAATTTGACACCGTCCGACGATAAACAAAGGCGACACAGCTCGTAGAACTTGGGCGGTACATCGAACATAATTGTGGGCTCCGGCTACGTTGCGCCTTGCGTAAAGCGCGAGTCATCAAGAGGTAGACTCTTCTCGCGGCCCAAGCGCTATCTTTCTCCACTGCCACTACGCGTTTAGCGACGAGGAAGGGTACGCGATCACTTATCACAGTCACCGCCGCGGCTCATTGTCAGCGGCACACACAGTACACACGGTCCATGCGTCTGCGACTCGACGTAGATGGGAGACAACTGCCAGAGCTACCGGCCCGTGTTTCGCGCGTCTGCCCGTTTGGCGGCGCTGACGGCCGACCGCATCGACGTCGCATTATCAGGATCGCCGATTTTATTTTACACGTGTACGCTACGAACGTAGATAAGCGAAACGTGAATGGGTACCGAGAATTCAACGTGACGGCACATGTGGGAACGTCCGTCGCGCATGCGCGCTCGAACAATAACGTTCGTTTCTACCGTCGCGTGTTCCGTACGTTTGGCGGCATTTTTGAAATTTCAACTATTCAAAGGAACAAAAAATGTATGAAATATGTTAATCGATATATAATAATATATATACACAATATTATGTTGCCGCGTAACACAAATATTGGTGAAACGAATATTGAGATTAAACGACGTCGAGACCGTCGATTTAAATATTCACCGTACTACGACGTACCAGCGGATAGACGTTAAATATTAGGTTGGGGAATAAGTTCATAGCGTTTTTATCGAATATGAAGGTGATCGAGAATCGTTTTATAATCGCAGTTCATTTTTTCGGTTAATTTACGACTCGTTTAGAGATATCGTCCTCCTTGAAAAGCGCTTTGAAACACTCTTCGTGGAATT
>SHCU01000134.1:137098-151796 GCA_004307685.1 Ceratina australensis | reverse complement strand
ATCTTTCTCCACTGCCACTACGCGTTTAGCGACGAGGAAGGGTACGCGATCACTTATCACAGTCACCGCCGCGGCTCATTGTCAGCGGCACACACAGTACACACGGTCCATGCGTCTGCGACTCGACGTAGATGGGAGACAACTGCCAGAGCTACCGGCCCGTGTTTCGCGCGTCTGCCCGTTTGGCGGCGCTGACGGCCGACCGCATCGACGTCGCATTATCAGGATCGCCGATTTTATTTTACACGTGTACGCTACGAACGTAGATAAGCGAAACGTGAATGGGTACCGAGAATTCAACGTGACGGCACATGTGGGAACGTCCGTCGCGCATGCGCGCTCGAACAATAACGTTCGTTTCTACCGTCGCGTGTTCCGTACGTTTGGCGGCATTTTTGAAATTTCAACTATTCAAAGGAACAAAAAATGTATGAAATATGTTAATCGATATATAATAATATATATACACAATATTATGTTGCCGCGTAACACAAATATTGGTGAAACGAATATTGAGATTAAACGACGTCGAGACCGTCGATTTAAATATTCACCGTACTACGACGTACCAGCGGATAGACGTTAAATATTAGGTTGGGGAATAAGTTCATAGCGTTTTTATCGAATATGAAGGTGATCGAGAATCGTTTTACAATCGCAGTTCATTTTTTCGGTTAATTTACGACTCGTTTAGAGATATCGTCCTCCTTGAAAAGCGCTTTGAAACACTCTTCGTGGAATTCAGAACGTCTTCCTCTGCGAAGCGCGTCGTCGACGTCAAAATCGCTATTTTTTAACTTTGCAAACCATTTCCGTGCTGTACACTCGCCTATGACACCTTTTAATTAAATTGCAAATGTCCCAGGCTGCTTCGGCAGCTTTTTGGCCTCGATAAAAAGCTGAGAAGAGCAGTGTTGGACATTCCATTTCTAAGCCTCAAAAGCAGTAAAAAATTAAATCATTCGAAAGTTTGGTAGAACAGAAAGAGCTCCATCGAATGACTATTATACACTTTATCAAACAGCAAAGAAAACGTTGTAAAACAAAAGGAAATATAAAAACGCTACGGACTTATTCTCCAACCTAATAATAATAACCAAGAATATTTCAATGTCGTATTTAACTCTCGTAATACGTACTTGAATTGATTATCGAACAAGTTAAACAAAACCAGACAAGTTTTCTCTTACGATTACCGCGACACTACGTAAATTTCGATTCGTTATGCCGCATGAGAATCGATGAAGATATCCAAGGACGTACCGATGCAGCGAGAATTTTTTCAAATCGTTTCATCGATCATTTGCACGTTCCTAAACTCGGCGAATTCTCTCATCTTCTATCAACAAGTTCCCATACGAGCCGCCATGTTGGATTCGCGGCTACGTTCACTCGTTTCGAAATGAGTCATAGGAGGCGCGTCGTGGATCTGCCTATAAAATCATGCTCGAACTCAGGATTCATCTCTGACGCCGGATCATTTGTCTCTCCCGTTATTACTTTTACGAAACTTATTCTTTTTTTTAATCAACTATTTACATTGAATTTTAATTGTAACGTATCGATGGAACGCGTGTACACGGTATCGCGAGTACCCTATAAAACATCCGAATAACCGCACGCACGTCCCACTTTTATAAGTTTAACTCGATCGCGTAACAGATTCGCCGTTTCGTTTCTATGCGCCTTCTAACTGTACACGCTCGTCGCGGCGTAAATTATGAATTCAGGATAACTGAAAATATCGCGCGCGGGAACCTGCAGCCGTGGACCGGCAAACTGCTTTCAAATGCATCTGTTACGCGCGAAGACCGAATCAGCGGCGCGGGGGGAACGCTCGGCGAACGAAACGTTTTACATTGTTTCTTATTGGAACCAAGATCCGTTGATACGAGCCGATCGTTCGTGGGAACGATTAAAAATTGAATTACCGATTCCGTCGGTTCAATGTCGCGCGGGGTTTCGTCAGAGATCAACAACTAGGAGAAACAGGTTTCTTATCACGCGTCATTTTACTAGGAATTTCATTACACCGCGAGTAAGTAGCCCAACCCATAAATAAATCAGACGAACGGGGGGAATGACTAACGCGAGATTACGCTACCCATCGGACACTTTCGGCCCACGCTATTTTATCACGCGCGTTTAATCCGATCTCCGTGCGTTACGTATAAGGTCGCGATATACGCGCCCGGTCCACGCAGGCTCCGCTGATATACATGTCAGCGTTGAAATCTTAATTAATTTTAAGCGACTACAATTTTTTCCGCGGTTTCAAATAATAATTATAGGTATCACATGTGAGCTTGATTCACTTTTAAGCAAAATAGGATTTTTATTTAATTTTTGTCAGCCCGTTCTCGCGTAATTGGAACGTGTAAAACTATTTATACGATTCTCAGAACAGAGCGCGCGCGAACACACACGCATGCACGCACACGACTAATCGCGTATAATCCTGACACAATTATATAATTAACATCTCCCCATGGATGGTGGAGATAATACGCGTAAGGTGTGCGCTATTTTACGCGGATTTGATCAGCCAAGTATGCGTAGAGATGTGGCCGCGTAACATTTTGTTGTTCGTTGTAACTGCATTTCATCCGAAGAGCATAACTTACGCGTTTCTCCGATCCGCTCGCCGTATTCGCGTTAACAATATACATCTGCCAACTTTATATCAACATATAGCTTTATTGTGTATAACAATATGTACAGTAATGTACAGGCAGCACGCGTTTCCGTAAATGCGTACTCGAACCACGCGACGTCATATCAGATCGCAGGAATCAAATTGTTGGTTCACCTCATGTTTTCTGGAAATAGAAAAGTTCACGTTCGTATCGTGTCATTCCTGCTCGCTGTTCCGCGTTAGTACCTATTTCATTTCTCTCCTCCGACATCATGAATATTAATCGCAGAGATGAGTAACTCTAATGCACGTACACTCCCCGATGATGCGTGGAACAAATTGGTCTTATCAACAGGCTGGAACATATCTGGCTCCCGCGATTTCCAGAAACGTCTGATTCGACTCTCCGAAAAATCTTACAAAAGTTCGCATAAATAATTACAAATACATTGTAAAAATCTGCTTTTCCGCATCTGAATAAGGAATGTATCGTTCGCTGAAACTGTCAACTTCCTCGGTGTCCGCGCGGACAACAAATATTTAAACGCATGTATGCACGTGACACAAGTCTTTCTTTTTCAAAATAACATCTGTGAGATAAGTATGTGAAACGTGAAAGAAGAAGTGAGCAAGTCGACGTCGCAACGAGCCCGTCATCAATCGATGGTAGCATTGCCATCGGCATTTATAATTGAAGATTCTTCAATTATTGGGATTTTATAAAAAGTTTAGTTGGAGGCGCAGCGTTCGTAGTATCGGTTCGATATCACAACTCGCTCCTCCTCTCGGAGACGTTTTCCTTCTCGAGATGATCGTCCCGCGTGCTATTCAATTTACTATCTAATTCGAGTGCCCTAACATTCTTATAATACTCCCTATACTTCTCCCTGATAAGTTTCACTTTCTGGTGATCCGCCCGGAGGTCAACGGTGGAACCCAATATTAAATGGATATCTTTAATATGCGCCAGTTTCAGTAAAATCATTTTCCTCTTATTACTGCTGGCGTTTGTTCTACCAAACGCAGAATGCAGGCCAAGATGCCTGATCAGCTTTCGATAATCTCTTAGCAGTTGTCGAATGATATCTAGACACAGCCAACGGGTACGCGCGATGCACGTGTCTGGCGCCTCACCGGCACCAGATTGACAAATATTTACAAGCGCTTCGACGTGCGAGTCTCCGTCCAAATTCGCTAAAATGAAATTGACGAGGTTCGGTATGGTGACCGGTAGAGAAAACGGGTAGACCGTGCTATCTTCCTTGCTGAAAACAGAAAATAACAATAAGACCCGACGATAAGAACAACAACCTAATAACGAGAACGAAAACGGCAATACTGTTATATCGGATTAACGATGAAACGAATGCGGATTTTATCCATTAAGGAAAATGATAAAATCAGCCATCATTTGATTGACGACGAGTCAACCGAAAAGTGCGCGTTATTAGAATTCAATATCTAATTGTTATAGAATATTACCTTCTGGCTGGGAGGAATAGAATAGATGGGAATCGATTCATATTATATTCCCATGGCAAGTCATTGTTATCACCGTCTACTCTTACGAACGAGAGATGATCCATTTCGCGAAAATAATGAGCCACCGTTAAGTATACATAAAATATCGCGCTACAAAACGCACAATAAGGAGAGTGGTACATCACGAGCACATCCTGCAAGTGAAGGCGAGTCGTTACGGTTAATGAAAACAGTTGTCGATGTCTGCTGCTAATTACTTGGTTTCGATAAAAATATGTTCGTCTCTCTTCTTTGTCAATTTACCTTTGTTGGATCTAAGATCGTGTCCAAGAACGTCTCGGTAGTTAATTCCGGTATGCAGACACTTTGTTGCGTATCGTTCGGCCCGCAATCGACTTTGGTTTTAAACTTCTGAACGAAACGCCTTGAATTGTTTGAACGTAGCGTGCGTTGTAGAAAACCGAGTGTATAATTATTTATAAATTGTATAAGTGTATATCTATTAAAATCTTCCTGCATGACGTATTGACTCTCGCGCTGAAAAATATTTAATCGGTCGATGAGAAATAAGAATGGCAAAAAAATATCGTGATTCCCAGTAATATTTGCACGATAACGAAGATGACGCGGTTGCACGGATACTTACAGCAACGTCCAGTATAACAACGGCAGTCTTGTCCTTATTCTTTAACACGTCTATGCCAAGAGCTTCTGCGAAGTGAAAATAATGCAGACTGTCAATCGCTATTAGCGCCAACGTTTTATTCGTCTCGCAGACCGATCTCGTGACGTTCATCGTAATAAATTCGGGATACTCGGGATCGTCGCGCGGGAATATAGGCTTGTGATACTTGTTTCCGATCATCCATTTCTTACAGTCTAATCTTAATTTCTCCCGTTTCACCGCGTCCGCGGATCTTGGGTCCTCCTCCTCGTTCGCAGCGGGGATCCACGGCGTTTTGTATGCCGCCGCTACCGCTGCCGCGTCGTCGTCTCGATCGCAACACAGTTCATACCAGTTTTCGTACTGGACAGAATCGACAGGCGTAGAAACTTTAAAGATATCCGTACCGCTGCAGACGCGATCGCGCTTATTAGAATTAGGCTTACAAATTGACATCGCGTCGCTCTCCGCGTTCGTCTTGCACATGGAACATTTGTTTGTCACGATGTTCGCGCAGCAGCTATCGTTGATCCATCTCTGCATCGAGACGTTGATCTCCGATTCGTTTATTTCGCTCTTGTTTCGCTCCCTCAAGAGCTTCGCGCACGATCTGTTTCGTTCGGAATGCCTCGTGATAGCTGTGCGCCGTTTAACACCGAGCAGTTTGATTATCTCTTTGGTCGAGGCATTGTCCGCGCAATTATAATATTCTAGACCGATTTCTCTCATCTGCGATACAAAATTTAGCAAGTGTTGCAAGTATAAATATTGCAAAGACAGAGAAGGAGGAAGGCGTAGAAGGCATAGGTTGAACTCACCAAATTGTAATTGTAATTTTCCGAATGCAGAGGGTTACGAGGCGTGAAGAGAAAAAGAACAGGTCCATCCCTCAGGTACGGTGCCAACGTCAGCGACTTTACCCCGGGTGGTTGCAGCCACAGTACCGGTGGATGCATCGAGTTACCGATCCAACTCAATAGGTTTTCCGAGGTCCATTCCGATCCTTCTGGATACCTCTACACATTTTAATCCTCGTTGATTTAACCGCGCTAACTGCGCTGATCGTTTACCCGTGACCCTACAAACGTTTCCCGTATACTCACTAAGGTCTCGGTGGGTGTCAGCAGATGTGCCGATGGAAATTTATGAACGTCGTACTCTGTTTCGCCGGTCAATGCTCCGGTGACTATAGCGAAAACCATTTCCCTGTTTGGATCCTCTTCTAACGCTCTAACCGCGGCCTTATGAAATTCCTTATAGCCCGGAGTTTTGTCTAGCCGCGTGAAATTAAAATAACCTACTACTACAGCCTGTAACAGGAAACCGAAATATTTTGTTAATAACTATAAGAACTATAACCCGAGCTAGGCATACAGCGTTCGCGCGATCTGTTTGCCCGTCGACTTACATCGTAGCCGACGAGTAGGTTCGTTAACTGTTCCTTATGCGTTATCCTGACAATGGGATTCATAATTGAATTTAGGAATTTTATCATATACGGCCAAGTTCGTATTCCTCTGTACTCCACGCCAGATTTTTTCGACGGATAAAGCATCAACACGGGATAACTTGGTATTTTATATTGGGCTCTGCATTCCGAGTTTGGATGCCAACAATTTATGGCAGCGAAGAAGATCTAGAAGCATTTCATGGTTGAATATCGGAAATTGACTCGACCAGATAAATACGGAACGTTCACGAGCGCGCCGTAAACGCGTATGGTTTTATTACTTGCGAGTGATAATATCGAGCGACTTTCTCGAATTCCAGCCGCACGTTTTGACTCTCCGCGTCCCATGGAGCGTAGTACATAACGAAACTAAAATCTGCTTCGGTTACCCTCTCGACCATAGCACCTAAATGTCCTTTGTAAAAATCGATGACCATCGAGCTTTGATCGAAGAACGGCTTCGCTATCGGTGGTTTCGACACTTTGGGAGACCTGCGTGTGACAAAAGTAATAATACGTTATCGAAGAGGGCCTAAAGCCGACTAAACCAGCTCTCCGACAGCTGTTCTACGAATGCATTGTGCGCTGCGATTCAAATCGAGAATCGAGTCGTATCTCGAGTCTCTTTAAACTTACCGGCACTTGAGCGTGTAAGTGGAAAAACGACTCGCATCATCGTATTTTTGTCTATGTAACATTTGAACAAAGATGCGAGAGAGCGCGATAGATTCGGTTTAGGAGGCTAACCAAGAAACTAACTACTACTCACGAACTATGAAGGGCTGCCAGGGCGGTAAAAATGATCGCGAGGAAAAATCGTATGATCTTCCTCGCGTAGGAGAACATCTTGTTGGCCAACCGTTCCTCTACCGCCAGCTGCTTCTGATCCGACCCCTTGGCCACGTCGCTACTTCCTGAGGAGTCTGCTGCTGGTGTAATCGCGCGCGGGTTATCACCATTTCTCGGCGTGCTCGTTTCAACCTCTTCGTTCAACATTATCCATCGAACCAATAAACGAAATCGAGGGAAGAAAGATCGGCCGCGCGCTACAGCCTCATATCACACGCGTTCTCAGTGTTTATCCACCCGCCTGTCTGCTCGTCGCTGCTGCGGCCATCGCTTACTCGATAAGCCCCGATTAGCCGGGTTTTTCGTCGATCACTATCGAGCCACCTGTATTTTTATAAACCGGAAACAGCTGACCACCGCTCGTCAACATATCGTCCGCGACGCAGCTACGCGAGCGAGAAACATTTAACTTGTTCCACGCGGCGACGGATCAAGTCGATAAAACGATCGTGACTCTCCGCGATATACGTATATTTTTCTAATAGCCGTGTCGACAAAAGGATAAAAAGATTTCCACATATATTTTCTCTGGCGCACGCTCGCGTTTACTCGCGCTGTTTACATGTGATCTTTTAAAAGTAACCGTTCACTGCCATTGATAAATTGAGTTTTAAATAATGACAATGAGAATGAGCGTCTAACATGGTATGTATGCGTGTGTACGTTGTATCGCGTACATACATACCTGTCCGCTCTCGTCGTCGTCGTCGTCGTCGTCGTCGGCCTACGAAGCGACAACACGGAAGAGAGGAAAATGATAAGTACGGCCAGAGTATTCGGGAGCATTCGGAGCTTTCGGCCGTTTCGCCATGCGCACAGGGAATCAGAATTATTCGGGAATCGTGCAATTAAATTTCTTTCCATTGATCTCTCTGAATTTATTTATCGATCAGATCGTATTATAACACCGAGGAGGTTATTTTTTTCTCGAATTGATCGCATGGCGCAGCACTTTCGAATCTGGCACGCACCATGCTGCGAACTCTCTCATTTCTCCGCGATAGTAACTCGCTGTGCGCGTGCGTTGAAAAACCCACGATGTGCCCATCGCTGCTAGAAGCAGTAGCAGTAGACATTTTCAATATTTTGCACAGCAATTTTCGATTTTGTGCACCTTTATCAAGGCATGCGTAAGTAGATATCGTTGCCCCGTGTACAACGTCGTTCAGTTTACAGCGTTCGATACCATAATCCGTGAGATAAACATTGTTGCTTACCTTGATATCCGTGTTAAACGTTCACTGACACATTTTGCAATTTCGAAGTAACATCGTCACTTTTCACGTTCGACGATTGTTCCTCGCGCAAGTGTATCTCGCGCTCGAGTAATTTCACGATCACGCGTTACGCTCGAAGCTCGACTGGTCAGGTATCGCGTATATACGTACGTGAACCTTTTACATCGTTACTTCTGCGTCATTTGTGAAACGTCATTCGCGGGGAATGGTTTGTCACGATGCATTTTCCTTACAGCAAATTGACCGTTACCTTTATCGATAAACGAGGCGAAACATGACGGAGGACATGTCAGGAGCCGACATCTGCAGGGTTTGCAGGTCCGAGGGCCTCGCGGACAGGCCACTCTTTCATCCGTGCATCTGCACAGGCAGTATCAAATGGATACACCAGGAATGTTTAGTACAGTGGATGCGGTATTCAAGGAAGGAATATTGCGAACTCTGCGGATACCGTTTTTCCTTTACTCCGATTTATAGTCCGGACATGCCGCGCCGTTTACCGTTAAGAGACGTTATCGGAGGACTGTTTTCAAACATCGTAACAGCGGTGAAATATTGGCTGCATTACACGTTGGTCGCGATCGCATGGCTAGGGGTCGTACCACTGACCGCTTGCAGAACTTACAGAGCCCTGTTCAGCGGTCCTCTAGATCTGGTTCGAGTAAATATCGTTTTACGATCCGGCCTATTCGTACCTTCGACGCGACGTCGAAGACACGGTAACCGTATATTTCTCTTTACAGATAATGTCGCTACCGATGGACATGCTGTCGGCGGAGAATATATCGTCGGACGTGTTTCACGGATGTTTCGTAGTCACTTGTACCTTGTTTGCTTTTATCGGTTTGGTGTGGTTGAGGGAGCAAATTTTACATGCCGGCGGTCCGGATTGGTTGGAGAGAGATAACATTCAATTGCCTCCGGTCGATAACCCGATTCCGAACGCCGAAGCTCCGATGCAACAGTTCCAAGAACAAAGGGCCCTCCAGCAACAACAGGAAATTCAGGATAATAACAATGTGCCGCCGTTCATCGACGAACCGCCGGCTGTACCGGTGCCGGAGAACCCGAACAACGACGATCCGCAGAGGAACGCCGAGGAGCAAAGAGCGGAGGAAAATGATCCGGCCGATAATCAGAGGATAGACGAGGCCGAAGCGATCGGCATGGACGTAGAGTTACCCGTCGTTCCTAGAACCGCGGATCAGCGTCTGGAGCAGCCCATGGTCGCCCGAGACGCGGATCTGTTGATGCTGCCCGTGCAACCAGCTGTACAGCCTGGAGACGAGTTGGTGGACGACGGGGAACAGGCGAATCAGAGAGCCGGCGGCGACGGATGGCGAGACCCTGCTCAGGGACAAGCGCAAGGGGAGGCCGAGGAAGCGAATTGGAACCCTCTAGAATGGGACAGGCCCGCGGAGGAATTGACCTGGGAACGTCTGCTCGGCTTGGACGGATCTCTCGTCTTCCTTGAACACGTGTTCTGGGTCGTCTCGCTGAATACGCTGTTCATCATGGTACGTGCTGTGCTCTCTCTCTCTCTCTCTCTCTCTCTTTACCGATAATGTACGATGAACAGATCTGAGAATTGAAACACATTTTTCGCTTGTAGGTCTTTGCTTTTTGCCCGTATTACATCGGTAGTTTCGCGATCGCGGGCTTAGGGCTGCAAGAGTACGCGGCAGCGTCGCATTTCGAAGGATTAGTAACGACGTTATGCGGCTATTGCGTCACGGGCGTGTGGCTGGTGATCCTTCACACGTTAGCGGCCCCTCTGGGTTTCCAACGTTCTCAACGTTTACTGGGTTTATGCTACGTGATAGTAAAAGTTTCTTTGCTCTCTGTCGTCGAGATAGGTGTACTGCCTCTGGTTTGCGGTTGGTGGCTAGATATTTGTTCGTTAGCAATGTTCGATGCCACGCTCCGAGACAGGGAGACTTCGTTCAAGTTGGCTCCTGGTACCTCGATGTTCTTACATTGGTTGGTGGGAATGATTTATATATATTACTTCGCTTCGTTCATCTTGCTGTTACGGGAAGTTTTACGGCCAGGGGTACTTTGGTTTTTGAGAAACCTGAACGATCCCGATTTCTCTCCTATCCAAGAAATGATTCATCTTCCAATTTTAAGACACGCTAGAAGACTCGTAGCGTCGGCAGTGATATTCGGGACAGCCATCCTGTTGATGCTGTGGCTGCCCGTGAAGCTTCTCAGATGGGCATGGCCAGGATTTTTGCCGTACACCGTGACCATTCAGAGCGAGGCTCAGGTAAGAAAACAGCCAGGTAGGTAGGTAGGTAGGTAGGTAGGTAGTAGGAACAATACCCTCCTGCCAATTTCTTTGATCACTGATCGTAATCCTATATCGTTTACTTTCAAACATAATTAGGTGAGCGAATTGTCGTTGGAACTGTTGTTGCTGCAAGTAATTCTTCCCGCGTTACTGGAACAATCGCACACGCGTACGTGGCTAAAAGCTCTGATAAGAGGCTGGTGTCGAGTAGTAGCCTGGATGTTAGACCTGCAGTCGTATCTGTTGGGCGAACCGAACGAGGAGCCAGGCCCGGCGGTGATCGAAGAGCCTCAACATCCGGATTTAGGAGCGGCGCATCAAGCGCTGCTGCAAAGAGGAGGGCCGACAGGTTTCCAACCGTACATCAGGCCACGCTGGTTTCCTGCTCGTCTAGTCGGCCTTTTACTTTGCGTTTGCGTTTCACTCGTTATCGCTAGTTTAATCGCAATGATTCTCCCCGTTTGGCTTGGACGCAGAGTAATGGCATTGTGGATGGTCGGAGCTCCGGCTCCGTCTCCGCCCGTACTACCACCTGCTCTCAGCGGGTCCGGTAAGTTCGCTTCTCTGACTACGCGACGCTAACTGATCGATAACCGACTTCCCCTGAGACGACACCGTTCTGTCCCGCCTTCCTCGCGTCCGTCGTCTCGCTTCGACTTACACGGTTGTTCGTCATTTTTCAGAGACGAACGAAGCCGCTGCCGTTGCCCTGTCAGGGCGCGTACACGAGTTATACACCGTGGCTTGCGGAACGTACGTGTGTTGGGCCGCGGCCAGAGGATTGGCGTTAGCGTTCTCTTGGCTACCCCGTGGCCGAAGGGCTCTACTCGACAGAATAAAACACTGGGCGATCATAGGCGTGAAAGCGGCGGTGGCATTTTTCCTTCTGATCGGCCTAATACCGTTGCTGTTCGGTCTTCTTCTCGAGCTGGTCGTCGTGGTGCCGTTACGCGTACCTCTGGAGCAGAACCCGATTTTGTTCATCTGGCAAGACTGGGCATTGGGCGTGTTGTACACGAAAATAGCGACCGCTATCACCATGATGGGTCCGGACTGGAGGATCCGTCTCGCGATCGAGCGGGCGTACAACGACGGTATCAGAGAGTCAGACTTGAAATTCATCGTTACGGAGCTAGCGGCACCGGTAATATGTTGTTTCGGTCTGGCGCTGGCCGTCCCTTACGCCGTGGCTTACGGAATAGTACCACTTTTGATCACGAATCTACAAACGCAGATTCTTATCGCTAGACGTTTATACCCCTTCCTCCTGTTAGTACATTTGGTATGTATCGTTATCTATTTTCAAATCCGACAGTTCAAGAAACTTTACGAACACATAAAGAATGACAAGTACCTCGTGGGACAGAGACTCGTAAACTACGAGCATCAGAACAAGTCTCAACAGTGAAGAACCGCGACGATCGCGACCAATCGCGTTTATTCAGCTAACTTATCTAGTGTAATTTGTTTCTCGATGGTGACGTGATGGGTTTAATAAACAACAAAACAAATTCTGTAACATCAATTCTCTGTCGCACTCGAACGTAATAGCCAGCCGTTAATTTCTATGTTGATTACATTATACTTTAATACCTAGTATTATAATTTATTAGCGTTAAGAACGATATGAAAGAAATTAAAAAGACTGGTATATTCATTGAATCGCGTTTTTCCTTTGGTACGTAACGGTGCGCGAGTGTCGCCGCGTTATTATTTTTAATTTGAATTTTTTAAAAACGCATACTGTTCGAGGACAATTATGAACGCTTCGTTTGCCGACAAATATAAAATATACACACGCGTCGTGTACGTGTTATTTTTCGAGAAATCAAGATTCAGTGTTATTCAGTTTTTATTACAAATCAAACGGATCAGTCTTCTACAGAGATATCTTAGACTTAAGTTTTTGACTTGGAAAAATTTAACTACAATAATTTTCGTTACGCTCCAGTAATTCCTTATAAATTAGCGACGAAACAACACAATTATATATTGTACAAAACGTTAATCTCCCAATCCCAATGGATTCGAGCAAAGTTAAGGAATATTTATAATCAAATGTCATGATAATAAAGAAAATCGTATATTCCTCGACGAGCTTATCGTTTATTTTTTCTTCGCCCGGTTACACGTACAAATTATAAACGAACAAATCGATCTTTTTAAAATTGATTGTTTCGAATAAAATTAGGATGGAATAAGCGGTAAATGAGATCTCCGATAAAACAGGTTTTATTTCGTATGCCGTTGGAACACAAGCGTACGAGCATATTACGCGTGAATACACGGGATTTTATGTACAATTTCAAAGTGAGGGCTAGTTATTTGTACGCGCACTGAGCGCTCAGCGATTGATCCGGATGTGCGATCATAAATGTAAGGATAAGATGAGACCGCGATGTACATTAAGCTGTAATTCGAATAAATAGTGTCCTTGCGAGAAAAAAAGAATCTGATTTTATTTCTTCTTTTAAAACGTAGTCCCCGAGTCGAGAACGATCGTCGTTTTTGTCTCTTAAAAATAGATTGTCTCTAAAAATAAGTGATCCTCTGGTCGCACGAAAATACATGCGCGTACAATTATTTCTATACGGTCTGCACCGTGCACGATTAAAAAATTATTTATACGCGAAGGTACGTCGAATAAAATGTTTGACAACGATCAGTTTCAAATCGAATTTACAGCATGAAACATCTCCGTCATCGCGGTCGACGTTGTTTCACCTCGTGACCGGTGGTAAGAGGCTGCCTATCAATTGGTAGGTTCTGGGATCTATTTCGACTCTCAAGTATAACAAGCTAAAAACATTTATCACCTGAAAGAACGTCAGGCATATTATATCGGTAGATTCCTGACAATTACCCCTTGCATTTAACTCTCGCGCGTACAGCGCAACGGCCGTAACTTGCGTTTTACCTGAGTCACAGCGGGTTGTTTCCAAACGATTTGTATCGTCGGTACCGAGCACTCCATGGAAAATTTGACGGTCGCAGACTTTCTTAACTGCGCGAGATGCACCCTTAATTTTATACCAACCTCGCACAGTATAACGTGTACAAAAGAATCCGTCACTTGTAACGCGATACCCATCGTGACTATGGGACCGTTCAAGTCTACGAAATACGTGAAATACAACTCGCTACTTTTCTCTTGAGCCACTTTCGCGCCATACTTTTTCACGTTACAGTTGGCCGCTATTCTGTGGTAAAAAAAAAAAATAAAATAAGACGGCGCCACGTTAACGTAGCCTCCAATCTCGGAATTATTTCTCTCCCGCGGGTAACTCACGATTTGCACAGCTTCTCCGACCATGTATCAGGCAAATCGGTATCTCTGATGGTCGAATAAAGTAAACGATGCACCACGCAGTCAGAATATCGCCTGATCGGAGAGGTGAAATGCGTGTAGAGCGCGGCGTTTAAAGCGTAATGCCTCAGCTCCTCTACTGTTTTCACGGTCGACGAACATCTGTACGTGGCCCGCTGAAGACGCGAACAATCATTAAAATTTGCCCGATACCACTTACCGTTACTGTCATCGTCAAGTATTATTCGGACGAGCGAGAAATCGTACAGCCATGGCTTTGGAACATAGATTGTTGATAACCATCATCCTATATCTCATAGTTTTCGTCGTCTCGTCGTTGTCGGGGTTTAATTCCTGTTCGTATCGTTTGATGCTGGCATGGAGAGAGGCGGAGGAGTCGATGTCCAAGTGAATGCCGTATCTCTGTAGGATATCTCTCGTTACACCGAGCAGATGCTTCGAGGGCTCCTTGTGACTGCGCAACAAAGCGGTCGAAGGAATCGTGTCGTATAAATGCGTGGCAACCGTCATGTTGGCTAGGAGCATAAACTCTTCTATGAGTCTGAAACGTAACGCGTGGAAGCGTGAGCAATTTTACACGGTGCACCCGAGCGAGTTGATTCGTCGACACGAGTACCTGTTACTATCTTTATGCTCCTCTACGCTGTACGACACCGGTAACCCTGTGGTTCGATCGACGCTGACATACAATTTCGGTTGATTTATGTACAACGCTCCATTTTCGAATCTTCTGCTGCGCATCCGCGTGGCCAAATCGTG
>SHCU01000134.1:111080-137056 GCA_004307685.1 Ceratina australensis | reverse complement strand
GTTTCCAAACGATTTGTATCGTCGGTACCGAGCACTCCATGGAAAATTTGACGGTCGCAGACTTTCTTAACTGCGCGAGATGCACCCTTAATTTTATACCAACCTCGCACAGTATAACGTGTACAAAAGAATCCGTCACTTGTAACGCGATACCCATCGTGACTATGGGACCGTTCAAGTCTACGAAATACGTGAAATACAACTCGCTACTTTTCTCTTGAGCCACTTTCGCGCCATACTTTTTCACGTTACAGTTGGCCGCTATTCTGTGGTAAAAAAAAAAAATAAAATAAGACGGCGCCACGTTAACGTAGCCTCCAATCTCGGAATTATTTCTCTCCCGCGGGTAACTCACGATTTGCACAGCTTCTCCGACCATGTATCAGGCAAATCGGTATCTCTGATGGTCGAATAAAGTAAACGATGCACCACGCAGTCAGAATATCGCCTGATCGGAGAGGTGAAATGCGTGTAGAGCGCGGCGTTTAAAGCGTAATGCCTCAGCTCCTCTACTGTTTTCACGGTCGACGAACATCTGTACGTGGCCCGCTGAAGACGCGAACAATCATTAAAATTTGCCCGATACCACTTACCGTTACTGTCATCGTCAAGTATTATTCGGACGAGCGAGAAATCGTACAGCCATGGCTTTGGAACATAGATTGTTGATAACCATCATCCTATATCTCATAGTTTTCGTCGTCTCGTCGTTGTCGGGGTTTAATTCCTGTTCGTATCGTTTGATGCTGGCATGGAGAGAGGCGGAGGAGTCGATGTCCAAGTGAATGCCGTATCTCTGTAGGATATCTCTCGTTACACCGAGCAGATGCTTCGAGGGCTCCTTGTGACTGCGCAACAAAGCGGTCGAAGGAATCGTGTCGTATAAATGCGTGGCAACCGTCATGTTGGCTAGGAGCATAAACTCTTCTATGAGTCTGAAACGTAACGCGTGGAAGCGTGAGCAATTTTACACGGTGCACCCGAGCGAGTTGATTCGTCGACACGAGTACCTGTTACTATCTTTATGCTCCTCTACGCTGTACGACACCGGTAACCCTGTGGTTCGATCGACGCTGACATACAATTTCGGTTGATTTATGTACAACGCTCCATTTTCGAATCTTCTGCTGCGCATCCGCGTGGCCAAATCGTGTAGAATATTCACTTTCCTCGATAAATGTTCAACGCCGAAGTTCCCGCTCACGCGTAGAGGATAATCCGACAGATCATCCTCCGGGTTTTCAATGAGTCTCTGGGCATGTTTGTAAGCCATCTGACAACACGAGTTTATCACGGTTTTCGCGAAACGATGTCCGACGATCTCTGCGTCTCGGGTTATTTCCCAAATGACAGAGAAGGCCAATTTATCTTGGCCAGGTGTCAACGAGCATAATTGACACAATTGTTTCGGTAACATGTGATACACGTTGTCCGTCATATATATCGTCGTCGCACGCTTCGAAATCAGAACGTCCAACGGAGATAAAAATTCCAAGTAGTGAGTGACATCCGATATATGTACACCGATCTGCAACAACGAGTAGAATGCACGTGCAAACGTACGATAACTTTCGGACGCATCGAAAAAAAAAGAAATATTACTTCGTAATTTTCGTTGTCCAAAATTTTACAAGAAACCGCGTCGTCCAGATCTACGGCGGTGTCTGGATCGATGGTGAACACGCATTCGCTCCTCCAGTCCTCCCTGTCCTTCACGTCGTTCTCCGTTAAAGAATAATCGCTACCAGGGAGATCTCTGATCACCTCTGGACCGTACGGCGTTACATCCAAATCATGCTCGAGTAATATCGCGTCCGTCTCTGCCTTTATGTCACCGACAGTCCCGACTATCCTCTCGATTTTCCTGCAAGCACCACGAGAACGACACGGTGACAATGAAATTTGGTAATTTTTACCATCCCGTAAAACGTGACAAGTTGTATCCAACGTACCCGACGGCAAACGGAGGAATTACCCAGTTAGTTATAACAACCGAATAGAGCGTGTTCTCGCAGGAGTTTAGGCCGATGGCAAACTGCCTCAAAGATCGCTCGGTTACTTTGACCAGTGGCACACGATGATCTCTGGGATGCAAAAATATCGACGTACCATGCTGTTTGAAATATCCGATCGCCTTTCTCGCGTGTACCTTCTCTTTTATACAAACGACCACACCTGTTCTTTGCACCTGTCCCTGACGATGCTTCCATTTGTCGGTAGGATCCACGCGAGCCACGACGCAATCGCCGTCAAACGCTCTGTTTCTATTCCTTAGCCCTACGATCAGCAGATCGTGCTCGTCATCCTCCAAGGATACATAGGCTAATTTATGACTCAACGGATTAACGCGTAGATATCCCTCTGCGTATCGCGTATCGACCGTACTTTCAGCTTTTACGTAGCGATCGATCTTCGTCGCAGGGATCAGTTTCGGAAATGTCATCCGTTCTTCGGACTTACACTCCTCTGCCACTTCGTCGTCTATACTTATCTCTTTGTACGGATAACTTCTCCTCGAGCTGCTTTTCCTGTTACCTTTTCTCCTTTTGCCCTGTACGCCTTCATTCGCAAATTCATCGACAATCAACGCCTGGATATCGTTCGTCAGATCGTTCAAGTCTTCGTTACGTTCGACGTTATCTTTGAGACCGTTAATTAACGCGTTTTTCCTTTCCTTTTGTCGAAATTTGGTCGGGTACTCTTTCGCTTTCACTGGTTTGTCCACGGCCTCCTTCGCCGAGCATTGGACCATGGCCTCGCGCTGCTTCTTCTTCTTCTTAACTTTGCGAGTACTTTCCTTGGCGGCCGCCAACTGATTTTGCGTCCCAAAATCGGAAAACGTCGACTCCTTCGACATGATATCGGCGTTGGAACCGTGACCCATTCAAACGGACATGAAAACCGCGACGAATTTATCGTGCATAACGAGCCCGAACCAGAGGAATCGTCTCCCCTGTCTGTGTCACAGAAAAAGTATCAAAAAAGTATCGATAAATCCGATGTTATACCTCAACGGGAATTAACACGCCCCAGCTATCTCCAAAGATAAGATCGCAACATCGAGGTGGCAACATTATTATCGTCGAAGATACGTGTTGCATTTAGAGATGGCTAGAACTGCAACCACAGATGAAGAGGGAGATCGCTCGTGAGCCCGTTTCAAGTGGCCCCACTTTTTCTCGCCGTTTGCTGCTGCCTCCTAGTGGCCAGCCGTCACAGATCTCTACGTTACCTGATTGTAACACGTTCGCGATCACGGAACGTTTGCAACGTATTTACATATGTTTAAGGATGGATTGTAAGAAATTGATTATATTCCTGGGGCTTATATTAAGTTTCAATTATGTGTGCTGTCAGTATAGGATGAAAAACGTAAGAATTTCATTGTAATAACTATCGAATTTCTCGGGTTCTTTTTTTGCACTTCACGAAGAACGGTTAATTCCGATACATGTTATCAATTTTTCATCTAAATAATTAATTAAGTTAATTTAAAATAAATTTAGCCCGAAAATCTTCATTGTACTTTATTATCACGATTAAAACTAATCAATTTTAGGTACAAGGCTCCTCGTTGTCGGATCGCGTGCAGCAGTTAACAGAACTAGCTATGACAAGACCGGTAATCAAATTCAATGGTGCTAGATTCAAAGAATTTGTGAAAAGTACCCCACGAAACTATTCTGTCATCGTGATGTTTACCGCTATGGCACCCCAAAGACAATGTCAGATATGCAGGTATTTCGTCTGAACTTGAATGATATTTTTATGAGTTACGCTCGACACGATTTATATTTCCTAATCTTTCAGACACGCAAACGATGAATTTGTAATAGTAGCAAATTCATTTAGATATTTGCAATCTCATTCGAAAAAATTGTTTTTCGCATCTGTCGATTTTGACGAAGGATCAGATGTATTTCAGATGGTATGTAAACAGTTGAGATTACGATTAACACGTGTAACATTCGACGTTGTTGCGTGCAGATGAGAATAAATACCGCGCCAGTTTACATGCATTTCCCACCGAAAGGCAAACCGAAGCCTGCGGACACTATGGATATTGAGAGAGTAGGTTTCGGTGCCGAAGCGATCGCGAAATGGATATCTGAACGAACTGAAATTCAGGTACTTAGATTATATATCAAGAACGGAAGATTACATATTATCCGAAAATAGTTTATCGAAATATTCATTGGATCTTCTAAATGCGTCGCAGATAAGAGTACTCAGACCACCAAATTATTCTGGCACAGTAGCGATAATAATGCTGCTCGTACTCGTCGGAGGATTCCTCTACATAAGGCGTAACAACTTAGATTTCATTTATAATAAAACAGTTTGGGGTCTCGGAGCGCTGGTAATGATTTTTATTATAAAGCTCATTTAAGCGATAGTTCGTCTTAAAATGATATTTTCACAGTTCTTCACATTGACAATGACATCTGGACAAATGTGGAATCACATTAGGGGACCACCATTTGTGCACAGATCATCCGGTGGCAAGGCAGCTTATATGTACATACACGCATCTTCCCAAGGACAGTTCATTTTGGAAACTTATATCGTTATGGTTTTTAGTATCCTTTTCTCGATTTACTCGATCATCCATTGGGATATTCAGAGTGGACCGATAACTGTTAGCACTTATATTAATATAATAGAAGATTTACGAAACAGTTTGTTTAACCGGAGTCTTGCACAAAAGGGAGTATTTATAGTAATACTAATTTTTCTATAAAATCGTTCGATAGAAACAAACTCTGTTTTTTTTTTTAATGGAATGGAATGCTCTGGTATTTACAATCTGAGTGTTTCGAGTGTCTTGAATATTTTCTTTAATAACACGTGTCATTAGATGGAGCAGTAGCATTAGGTATGATACTAATGATTGAAGCCGCGTCACGTAAGGGGGATGTAAAGAAACGTCGAATATTCGCTGTAATCGGGGCAGGCTTGGTTGCTGTCTTCTTCAGTTTGCTGCTTTCAATATTTAGAAACAAAGCACAAGGGTATCCGTACAGGTATACATTTGACATTTATAAATTTTACTTATATCGGCACGATATTGATGTTTCAGAGAGATAGATAATCTTTCATTTTCAGCTTGCTGTTTAAATAAAAGGATGGATAAGAAGAGTCTTCCTTGTATATATTACAAAGCTTCCATTCGTCAGCATTGAAAACTAAGCTAAGTATAAAAAAAAAGAATTCAAATACTTCTAATTATTGTTACACCCGTTGCATTTTTAAATACATTTCACGGTTTGTACAAATGAATTACAATTTTTAATTTTTATATTCAACGACAACTATTGAATATATATTAACATTTATTTTTTCTATTGTTAACATTTACAATCATAAAAAAAGTAGAACTCTTGGTTTTTATCACATTATTGGACGAAATAGTTTTCCTGAACATAAAACAGTTCAGATTACTAAACTGTTTATAAAAACAGATATGTACATATGTAAAGTATGAAATCCATTTTCAATTAAGTACACCTAAATCGTTACAAAGAAATACAGTTCGTAACTGCAAAAACGTTTTGAATGAGGCTTGAGCACGAGCTTAAATGCAGTATAGACTTTAAAACAAGGGGAATTGATACGTAATTCTCAGTTAGTTTGGTATTTAAAATTGTCGTAAACTCGTACTTCGACTCTGAAAGTCAAGCAATCGTCCTGGCAAAAGTCAGGTAAATCTCGTATTCGCACAAATTCCGTGTATCCAAAGCTACGCTTGTTTAATTCGCATATTGGTTTCCTAAATGCCTCAAGATCCGGCCTGGACGAAGTTATCTCTCTTATATCTTTTTCTCGATTATATGGATGCACCAAAACGAAGTACATCGTCCCATTGAACGGCCAGTCTAGACCGTCGTCATTTTCCGATTTCATTATATGTAGTAGCAGCGACAGAAATTCAGGATCCTTAGACGATACATTGATCCTGGCGCACATCTTGTAACCGTTGAGATTAGTGTAGAAACCAGGACTATAAAACATCTTCAGTCGATCGTTCGTCATGCTTATGAGCTTCTCTTTAAAATCGTTTAGCCTCCAGATATAAATACCGTTGCAATTACGTAAATACATTTCTTCCTGGTCGAACCGTAAGGAAGTTTGCAAAGTAGTGAGTTTCATTTTTTGATTGGAGACACTGATAGACAACTCTTTGATTTGCTGTTCTACCACCACTATTCTTTCGTACAAATTTCTAAAAAAATTCATTACGTTGATTCGACTTGATCGTGATAAAATATTGAGAGAGTGACACGAAGAATAAAAAATAAAGTTACTTTAACAATTGCTGCCATTCTAACGATGGTTCAGTATTTTCCGAAGAGTTTGCATTCTTCGGCGGGGGATCCCACAATTTTGATTCCGCAGCTATCGCGCTGCTCGCACTGTTTTGAGATAGCCCCGGCAGTGCTTTCAGAACCAACTGAAAAATCAGAACGAATACATGATCACTCCGCGTGACAGTTAATTACGACGATTAAGTAAACGAACTAACCGTTAAATGCATATTTGTATTCTTATCTATATGCGCTTGTAAGTCTTGTTCGGTTTGAAATATCTCCGAGCAACCGATAGTCTTGAACAGGCAATATAGACTTCCTGATTCTGGAAGGTTTCCTTTATAAACGCACTGATTTGTATGCGCTTCCATGTCCACTGGCGACAGTCTAACTTCGCATCCGAGTCGTCGATAAGGGCAAGGTGTTATCCGCTGGGATATTTCTCTGCTCGTATACAAGTCTTTGAACAGATCGCTCTCCGACTTTAGAGGCTTGCTATCAACTGGACAGCAAGCACCTTCCTTCCTGGAAGCCAGTCGTTTTTTTATAAATAAAAACTGGATCGTACATCAGGGTTACGTGTTTGTTATTTAATAAAAATGATATAACTTACTCAAGCCAAGTGTATATACATTGCGAACAGAACTTATGACCACAAGATGTTAAAACTGGATCATGTAACCAAGTTAAACAAATAGGACACTCAAATCTAGGCTCAAGGTATTCTTTGATACCGTCACCACTCTGATGAGTTATACCAGCATAAATGAAAAATAAACACGTGTGTTAAACGCGAAACGTAAAGCGAAGCTCTGATAATTACATTAAACGCAATGCAATAATATAATTATTTAACAACGACGAGAAACGTATAATATATAAGAGGAAGTATGTACATGTATATACGTACGAGAGTATTTTCTTCGGCAAGTTTAGCGCTATCCGACTTGTCCATTATTTCCCAGATCTTGGAATGTTTATACACACCTGTTTATTAGTTATGACGTCATTTATGTAGATAAATCTCAAGTAGGTACGTATACTGTCATCAGGATCGTAAAAGGATAATAAATAATCGCACGAGTGACCAGTACTGATTTTAAACTTACTATAAATCCATATAATGAAAACAATTGCTGAAAGCAATTAGTCAACTTTAGTTTAGGAAAGTTTGAAAAAATGCATTCCACCTCGAAGACGTATAGTGAAGTCAATTAGAGGTTTATTATAAATCCGGACACAGCTTTAGGACACATAAGCACGCCGTGCTCGGAAAATGTGGTCACTATGAGAGAGAGAGAGAGAGTTACAAGACTATACCGAGGACTGAACGCTATCTCTCTCGGTGGGCAATTGATTGGCTGCTTCAGTCATATGAAAACTTGAACAACCAGTCGTGTACGGAGCGAAAGAAATAGCATGCACTTTTCGATGTAGTATTGCCTCTCTCATACTGACCACACTTTCCCAGCAAGTATATGCTCCAAGATCCTGTAACTGATGTCAGGTGGTATGTACGCTACCGCTCGAAAGTATGTGGACGCTTACCACGTTCGTGAAGCTTATGATATATAATGTGTACTCTTATTGTTAAACAATATTTGTTGCTAAATTCTATTACGAACATGTATGTAATGTATTCTAACACAGTACTAAATTAATAATTTAGCACTGCGTTGCCACCCTATTCACCCGATTTGAATCCCATAGGAAAACTGTAGGATCACGACCGGTCCGAAAACGACGTCCCAAATCTGAAAAACATTTGTGGGAAATCTTAGAATCTGAGTAGAACCTTATTAATCGCGAAATGTAATAATGACACGGTTAATAGCCAGAATGCCACGCGACTAGTAAACGCGGCGGTGGATATGCGGATGAGAAGAAGATATAATTATTTTTTATCATTCTCCGTGAGATATTTAATAAATTACTATTAAAATATGTTCTCCAACACTGTAAGGAACTGGAATACATACATGATAATCAAATTTACCAAAGGTAACATACTTTTGAGCGGCAGTGTAAGTAATGTGATACAGTTATGTATGACACGACTAAACGAACTCTCTCTTCTTCGCGATTTATATGTAGATCGCGAAGCGTCAAGACTCCCGCAGGAATCTCTAGGCAAGAATGGGCCGAAAAATGGACCGAAAAATGGAAGATAAAAATGAACGCATAGAAATCAGCGCGTGTCTCCTTTGCAACGAGACATGTAATAGATCTTACATTAATAGTCTAATGCTATCTTAACGCTAAACCTATCACGTATGGTAAAAATGACCCGGCATACATTCTTCTATATAGAAGAAAAATAAAACGGAACTAGTTTTATCAGATTGTTAAAATCGATACCAAACTGAAACATCGATGCTAATATTAAATAGTAGTCAAACGTGAAAGATATTTAAATAGTATATTAGCGTGCAAGTTTTGTCGGTAGGTTTAGCGTTAAACGCATAATTAAAACTCTAATGTGTGTAGTTGGTATGTAGCCGACACTTTTATTTCTTCTTTACATTACAATTACATCACATAGTCAATGAGATCACTGTTACTTTATTATATTATATATATAACAAATTAACATAATAATAGTTGAATCGCGATAAGATATCTGCAGATCGCAAAGGTGATTCGATGCATCACAGTTTGTTTGACCGAGGCGAAGATTACACGGTCATAGCCAGAAATGAAAGGGATATAATCTGTGTTGTCTCATAGCGTGCAAGTTTTGTCGGTAGGTTTAGCGTTAAACGCATAATTAAAACTCTAATGTGTGTAGTTGGTATGTAGCCGACACTTTTATTTCTTCTTTACATTACAATTACATCACATAGTCAATGAGATCACTGTTACTTTATTATATTATATATATAACAAATTAACATAATAATAGTTGAATCGCGATAAGATATCTGCAGATCGCAAAGGTGATTCGATGCATCACAGTTTGTTTGACCGAGGCGAAGATTACACGGTCATAGCCAGAAATGAAAGGGATATAATCTGTGTTGTCTCAGATTAACGGGTTTCGCCGCAATACGAACGTAACTCGTCTATATAGCACGGTTTCAAGCAACACTCGTCGTAAATTCCCCGTCGTGATCTGAACATTCTTTTCGCCTCCTCGGCCGATTTGTAAGGGTACGAATCATAGTCGTAATCGTCTACTTCCATTTCTGAGGGAGAAACCACAGTGCCAGGAGGTTAACACTCGACCATTGATCAGACATCGATCCATGCGTTTTACCTTTGTTGCTCTTCTTAAATCGTGAATTATAAACGCCGCTACAGGTGTCATGTAGCTTCACCGGCAATTGTTCGCCGCAGTACCGCTGTGCCTCGGTCTGCCCATCGGCCTGTCCCTTGTGATTGTACGGGAACAACGTCTCCGAACGCGTATGCTCGGTTTCCGGCATCAAAATCGCCATCATCAGCATCAGACTGGCAATCGAGCGCAATCGATGCGTGGGCATCTAAAAGCAAACGAGACGTTTGATATCGCGCGTTAAAACTACAATTGCACGTAATTAGAAGTTTACGACTTTTTACAAAAACAAGTACGTACTACGAGCGTGCGATAGAAGAGATGTTGGATTAGCACAATGTACTCGACTAACAGTGACGGAATGCGTTTAAAGAATTCACTGTGCTACTATAAACTCTCTCCTAGTAATTTATTTATTATGAATAGTAACATAAGAAAGTAGATAACTTCCCTACAAGCCGATGATTACGCTCTTTAAAAAGGTTGTAATAACCACGAAATCCTGAATGTCTCGTCGAGTAGTATACAACTATTTTTGTTCCATTTCATTTGTAACATGTTACGCTCTTATCTACCTTTTCTCTGGACTGTGTAATCTATAGATTGCGAATGTTTGTGCAAACTATTTCTATAAATAACTAACGAGTCGGAACGCATATAAACATTTATTTCTTTCATTCTATTTTACTTTAGATATTCTTTATTTTACCGTGTTCTATTACCTTTAAACTGTTTTCAATTCTTAGGAATACGCGAACACTTTTTCTCTAGATCGAGTAATCTATAGACCCTTTGCGCAAATTATTATTTATAAATAGGAGTATAAAAGTATAAAAGTCTCGGAATACATTCGAACATTCATTTCTTCGATTCCTCGATTTTATGTTAGATATTTTCCAAGTCTTATCACTATGTTCTTTTGAAATTCTAATAGATGCACAAATATCTTTTCTCTAACTATCGAAATAACTATTAATTATCGAAATGCACATAAGAATTTCCTAATTCCTCAATTCTATATTATTTATATTAGATATCTTCCAATTCTTATTTCTGTGTTCCTCGAAATTATTTAAAATCCTCATAAACACGCAACCATTCATTCTAATAATCTAGTAAATACCGATAGGTATTCCAGACGATTTTCAATACATTATTTAATATTCCGATCGAATAAGAATCCCGTTGCACTCGTTTGCACGTTCCATAAAACCGGCTGGCATTAGTAAAAATCCTCTTTTTGTTCGCCGTCGGAATCCGAGCCGTTTTCTATTTTAAATCGGTTTTATTACCTTTTATCAGAAGTTATCGTTAGCGATGTCTCGCGCTGTTGCTGCCGCGAGTCATCGGTATACAGCATAGTATCGTCGAGTTACAACCTATTTTTAGATAATCGCGAATACTTGTGAATCTTTCGTCAACCCGTCGCTTCGGGTAACGATCAGTTTTATTTCGAAAAACGAGCGATAACGTCGCGTAATGTGAGAATTCGAAGTAGGAAAATTTTTAGCGCCGCTCGATAAAGAGGCTTCAGATAAATATTTTAAAAATAACAGCCGACGCCCCCGTAATAGTTTATAAATAGAGATCTGGGTAGAAAAGTGTCGTGGAGATACGGGGTGGTGGTGGTGGTGGTTGCCGCGCGTTTCGGCGTTAACGCATTAATAGTAATTGTATTATCTCGACAGTGGAATGATTCACGACTGAGAACGATAACGTACCGTGACAATATAACTTCCTCCGGCAACGAAGATATTATTTAACTATTGTTCCCGGGGTACGTAACCATTTTATTCGCGGTGGTTATCCACGGATAGTCGTATTTTTTGTTCCCCTCTTTAATCGATTAAAAAACGCGCTTTCTTCTCTTCTTAATTAGACGTGTAATGCTATTTTTACATCCTATCGACGTACGAAAGATAAATTTTAGTACTATCGAAAACCGGTGCCAGGTTTTATATAAGCACCGCTCGAACCTCGGTAACTCGGATCCTCAGGAAACGCTACGAATCTTTATTTCTCTGTGGGACCGAACTTATCGAAAATAATTACGTGTCTCGAATTGCCTTTAAATAAATTTACCGTAAGTTTCACTTTTTCGTTAACGAGGCTCAAACGTGAGAATTATATTATAGAAGGTGAAATCACTTACTATGCACTTATATGCACTTTTTATACCGTCTAGTTCGTTAACGATTTGAAATTGCACTTTCCAGTGTTCGGAAGGAACGTAACACGGGACGATAAGAGGTCTAAAAAAACCGGCGATAATACGTTAACATATAGTTACACTCGCAATGACAGTCGAAATTGATAGGCAAGGTATTTAATATTTGTTGAATAAAATGTTTGTACTTTCTCAGCCCTAAATTCATTTGAACAGACGTTTCAGCTTATTGTACTATCAGCAGTGATCATCTCGTGTAACTCCGAAGCAACAAGTTTATTCCGTTTGTCAAAACGTCATTTCGGCAAGCTCCGTCGAATTAATTGTACCGATGAACGAGCTACTGCTACTACTACTACTATTACTACTCGCTGGTGATAAAGGACAATTCGGACAAAACACATCGTTCCTTTTTTTTCTGTTTATTTCTCTTCATCTCGATCAGTTCGTCGACGCACAGTTCGATACACGCTACCGTGTTTCGACACGATTGTTTTCTACTTGATACGTCTAAAAACTATCTTCTAACTGGTTAGCGTTCTCAACATCTTTTAAAACTTCTCGACGTACACTTGAATTTCATGTCACCACTTTACTTTTTGTATCCTTTAAGTAACAAGAGGAGGAGACGAGGAATGTAGTAACGAAAAGATACCGAACACTGAGACATTTGATCCACCGAGCTCTGGAGTTTGTACCGCTGTATTTAAAAATGCAGAGAATCCACGGATCCCCACCAGTCGAGTTAAACGCGATTCCAAAAGTTTAACGTTAAAGAAAGAAAGAGAGAGAGAGAGAACATACCGCTACTTTTATTCTTCTTTCTTCCCGTTTTTTCAACCACAGACGAACGTACTTACACGAAGAATGAATAGGAAAAGTGTGTTAGCGAAAGTGGTACCGGCTTCCTTATAAACCTACAGCCTCCAGCTACACCGAATAACAAAAGACAGACTCATTAAGCACATCAAATTCTGTTACGCGAAAGAACGGAGCTGACGTTCCGGTGCATAAACGTTCTCTGATTTTTGCAACCGATTAACCATGGAACTCATAACGCGCGGCCATTATTAAACGCCGGCACATAGGAACAAGTATTTATAACCGAATCGTTTTTCATAATTCATGGGAGGTGGGCGGGATATGAGAGTCGTGTGGGAAGGATGATGAGAGCCGAGAGAGACGCGTACGTTTTTTAAATATATATTTTACAAAACGTTTCTATTCGTACAGCATATAAAACAATACTCTGTATTTATTTTATATTCACACATTAGCTCTATACGACTGTACCACTCAATATTCCTTTCGTTATACGTATAGAATACGACTTTATACAATTGCTCGGCGGGCACGTTCCTCCTGAACGTCGATACTATGATAGGGCCATATCCTTCTGGGCCATACCACCGGCGTGTTTCTCCGAATTGATCGTTTTCGTCGCGCGTTTTCGCTCGATTGTCAATTCCGTGCCGTCCGGGCTTACCTTCTTACCGAACACCCTGCCGGACGCGAACTCGTCGTTCGCGCGCGTTTGCGACGGCCTCTCGTGGACCGTTTCCCTCGTCTCGCTCGGAACCACCCGCGCCGGTTTCTTCAGATGCGGTATCGTGTTCAGCACCAGGTCCGCCGTGTTTTTATTCTGGCTCGCGTGATGCGAGCCGAACACGCGATCCGTTTTCCCTGCGAACTGATTCCCGTTGCTCTCAACGTTTCCAACCCCGGTGGTACCAACGGCGTTATCAGGGCCGCTGGTGACGTCGAAGCTTCTGTCCTTCGGTCTGAGGAACGAGTCGTCGAATACCTCCGTGTCACGTTGCTCCGGTGGCAACCTGTTGATCCGCGCTTTCACGATAGCCAAATGTCTGTGCACGTAATCTTGATCAGGAGCCAACGCCGCCGCTTGCTCCAAGCACTGCGCGGCCAGTCCCAGCTTCCCGCGCTCCACCATTACCACGCAGAGATTGTGAAGACCTTGTACGTTCATAGGATCCTGTTGTAATATCTTACGATAACACTGTAACGAACGAGAGAAAAAGATGGGGCCAACATTCGTAAGAATGAGTAGAACGTCATTCGGAATACTTGACTTGTTCTTAACATTTTATCGCACGATTAATTCGGCAACTTACGTTCTCGGCAGCGTCCAGATCTTTTATATTGTTTATATAAATATCGGCTAGGAGGATCAATCCTTTGACGTGGTCCGGATGAAACCTGACCAGCTGATTTAAAAAGGGAGCAGCTTCGAGAGGACGTTGCTCGTCAGCGAGGAGAAGGGCCAGGTTGAACAACGCTGAACGAAAATCTTCTTTGAGAGCGACCGCGTTACGGAACCATCTCTCCGCGCTCGCACTGTCGTGATCGTCCATCGCCAGCATTCCCAAGTTAAAGTGAACTCGTTCGTTGTTCGAATCCTGAAAGGAGATAAACGATTACCCTTGATGTACTTATATCGCATTCAGATTAGCTAAGAGAGAGAGAGAGAGAGAGAGAGTGTGAATACTTTTCTCAGCAGCTTCAGAAGCCTCTCCCTGGCTACTTTTCGCAGTTCAGCGCGTCCGAGTTCCTGAAGCAGCATAGCTGAATTCAATAATGCCTGCTCGTGCTCTGGATCGAACTCGAGGGCTTTGTTGAGATATGCCAAGGCTTGGGACGATTTCCCCTGTTCGAGGAACACGACGCCCAGCTGCGTGGACAAAATAAATATAACGAAATAACGATTTACACGCGACGCGAGGCGGGGTTTCTCTTAGAAAAAAATCTCTCATCTCTGGCTGCTTACGTTATAGTAGATATCCGGATTGTTGCTATCGTAGAAGAGCGCTCGCTCGTAAACCTCCTGGGCTTCCTTCGTGCGATTCAGTTTAATGAGAACGTCGCCACGGTTAATGTACGCTTGCGTGTAATCGGCGCGCATACTAATTGCCTGCCTATAAAGCAAATCGGCTTCTTCTAATCTAGTCGCGTTCTTCGCTATCAAATTCGCTAGGTTCACGAAGACGTTCAAGTGATTAGGAGCTATTCGCGCTTGGTAGGACTCCCCGGGTTTTGCTTTCGGCAGCAACGACTTCGCCTTCAGATAAGCATCTTCGGCTTCTTTAAACATTTTCAGGTGATTATAAGTTCTGCCCACGTTTATGTGAGCACCGATATCGTCACCCTGCACTTGCACGGCCATGTTGAAGAAATTTAATGCTTCCTTGAACCTCCCTTGACTCTCCAACGCGTGGCCGACGTTATTGAACAATTTCGCGTTCCGATCGTTCACCTTCAATCCGGACATGAATATCGAGTATTCGTCTAGCCAATCGTAATTTCTCATGAAGGTCTTCGTCGAGTGCGCAGCCAACAGAGTTATTATTAAAAATAATGTCACTTTCTTAAATCTGAAAATCGAACAATTATGAATTAGAAACAAGTTGAACGGAGAAAATCCAAACGATCGTTACCTCTTCTCGCTTAGAATACTCCAGCCGTATCCGATGAGCATGCAAAATCCCATTGACGGGGCGTATAACACTCTTTCGGCGATGACGAAACCAACCGGGAAGAACAGGTTCGATGCGGGTAGAAACGGCAATATCATCATGGCCAAACTCTGTGCAAAAAAAAATTAATATCTTCAGGCTAACAAGTTCAAGCGTGACAATTTTAATATACCAACCATTATGAGAACGATGGAAGTCTGCCTGTTTGGCGTTAAAATCGCAGTTATCAACAATCCTATTACAGTCGTGTGGGTAGCTATTGTAGCGAGGTTCCGAGGATCCATCAAACTTTCTATTAACGGTATCGTCCCCATAGTCCAGTCGCAGCATAAATCGTTCGGAAGAAACAGCAACCTTAGATTAACCGCAGCGAGGTAATTATAAGTAAGCTGCCTTATCGGCGTCGGTGCCACTGATGCGGGATTGTCAAATCTAGAACATCGATTGATAAATTATCTTACTTTCTGATCGAGAAATTTCATATTTCATTAAGAATTTCTATGGAATAACTGGAGAGCCCACAGAAATGATGGGCTGTGTGCCGAGAAAGAATCGTGAAATGAAACGATCGTCGAATTTGGGAACAAAAAAATGATGGTCACGCACTGCTCGCGGTATCGTTTCTTGGCACATCGTCGCTATTCTTTCTTACGGCTCTCGACAGCTGTCCGTACTCTAGTTATTCATAGCCGAATGTTACAGAGTTAATACGTGTAATCAATGTGCACGGATACCTGGTAAATACAGGTAACTTCGAGCCCATTACATGTAGCCGAAGGATAAGTAAACTAAACGTGACAAATGTGAGTACTGCCAGTCGTTTTGTACCTTCGCCGGACCAGGCGAGCGATATCTTTCTCCCACCAAAGGCTGCCTTTAACGTCAGGAAAATATCCATTGCTCTTACCTAAAACAAGTAATACACAATTCACGTGGTACAGTTTATTTACGAACACGTTATTACTAGTTTATTTATAATTAGCATTCAGATTTACCTTCTGTACAACGAAAATCTCATATAATACGCAAACAGCGGTAGCCGTTATCCCTTGCTCTTTGCATAACATGGCAGTGAAAACGAACGACATTGATAATATCAAAGATCTCCATCCTAGAAATCAGTGGAATGAACTATTAATACGAGGTAAAAATATCTGTTCAAGTTGCACGAAGAGCGAAGGAAAATGTGGAACAACGTAGCAGGCACGTAGTTCAATAAATTTAAATGCCTTGAATCTCTCATAGAAGCCGGCACGCGAACTTCTCGAGCAACAAGATCATCGACATGACATAAAAATATGAGAATCTCACCCGTGGATCTCCTGCTTCGACAGCATTTAGCGTATGTGATTAAAGCCGCTAAATAAAACAAGGAGGACAACGTCTCCGCTCTTCCGACCACTCCTGTAACCTTAATATACAATTATCCGTTGACAATGCATCGAAATCCTTGGAACTAGGAACTACGGAAGCGATCGATCGATCGCTCGACGTCGACCCTTTGTGTACTCTGTACAGACACGCGTTCCTACTCTACGCGTTCCTAGTCACTGCGAGCGGAAGAGAGACCAGAACTAAAAGTAATTACCAAACCACAGTGATCTCGTCGACCCTAACTCTTTCGGATCCACTGTATTTTTATTTTCTTTGATTAACGAAAACAATTGATATCCCGTGTTTCTCCATCGAAACGTAAACCAGATTCCGTATGTCTAACAGGCAGAAATTCGTTTATACATTTACGAATTGGTTTGTTCATTGCAACGAGGATTGGGTCTGAAAGAGTACATTTTCGTAAAGAGTAACGTCGATCGATTTGGTCGAAACGCGTGCAGAAGACCAGTCTTGATGAACTTACTGCCTCCGTGTGTATAGGATGCACCGCGAACAGGAGAGAAGACACGAATGTCGCGGAATCGGATAGAAACAACAAGCACGTCCTAAAACAGTGACAGCAACAAGCTTACAATGAGGACAAAATACTTTCACGCTGGATGCAAATATTAGGTGCCGGAAGAAGCGACTTCGTTGACAGGATTGTCAAATCGATTTTCACAAAGACATTCGCGAACAGAATAAGTAGTTGTCTTTATTCTTAGGTTCCCTTAAATATAATATATACGTATAATTACATTCCGGTTTCTAATGGTTTAGGTGCACATGAGCCCGTTCCAGAACCTAATTATAAATCGACCAGAACTAGACTCGTAAGTGGACGTAAATGAATTTAATTGTTAACGCTTCATTTAATTGAACTATCAATCGGAGCGCACGTGATAATAATATGTTGTTATTTTTGCATTCAGAGGAAATAATATGACTGAGCACACACCTGAAATATAGTAAGCATACTCCAACGTGTAGGATAACATTAAGCAAATGATATCCCATAGGATCCAATTGATGAATCAGGTAATTCCATCGAAATGTGAGAACGCACAGAGGCCTGTACGATTTGTGCGATTGTTCCTATTCGAGAAATTACAATTATCAGTGTACGATTATACTGTAAAGGTAGACAAATAATAAAATATGTTTAATAATATTATAAACGAAAATTGAATTAAAAACGGAAGAAACGTCAGTCCGTTTCGTTCGATCAATCTTTGTACTTTACGCGTGTACACGTAGAAAATAATTCATTGATACTTTAACAGGAGCTAACAAAATATTGTTCAGCGTGGAGAACGAGCGAACTTGACGATCACGTAGGATGTATTTGTGAATCGGTAATAAATATTCGGAATCGGATCGACCGGAATCATCGAAAGGGAAGGAAAAGGAGGAGAAGAGTTTGAACGGATCAATACGCAAGAAGGTAGCAGAGAGAAGAGTGAAAGGGAAGGGAAGGTAAGGGTAGCGGGGAGGGGGACGAGGGGAAATCGAAAGCAGCGGGTCTGTCAAAAAGGCTATGTATATGCGTGTACCGCCGCTGCTGTTGCTGCTGCTGCTGCTGCCTACCTTGTGCATCGGGGTACCCCAGAAGTCATTGTAAAAAACATTTTTCAGCGGCGTGTGAGGCCTCAGGTCGCGGTTGTCCTTTATCGCCGAGATGTCGTCGAAGACGAAGCCGCAGTTCAGGCTGTTCAGATAAACGGCGAACGCGGTTACAGCGACAATCGCCGCGAGTGCTCCCCGCGCAGGCACTCCCATCACAAATAAGACATCGATCGGCCGTCCGTCGTTTCCTTCCCGATCTTCGATCGACGGAAAACGCCTGCTCGTAGCCTCTTACAGCTTTCACTAGCCCTCGCGACTACTTAGACGCTATCCTACCCTATCTATCGGCGGCCGGGCACGTCCGAATCCGGGGAGGGACAGGTTTAACCCAACGATGTCCAGGAATGAGGCAGGAATATCGTTCCCGGGCACGTAAACGCGGATACGCTCCTCCTCGGGCACATCGCGAAACCGCGAGCTGTCTAATCTACGTGTCCAACAACACCGACGGGGAGCGCGACTTCTCGCGGAACGATCCGCGGCCACCGACGAGAGACATTGTAGTATCGATGACTCCGGACGAGGCTGGCTGGTTTTATCGCTTGCTCGTTCCTCTCGCGGGCAGCAAGGGAAACCGCGCGTCGAGCCCGAGGAGGGGGACACCGGAGACACCGGAATCGGATGATTAGATCGTGGCACGCGCCGCAGCGAACCGTCAAACGAGGGATCGGAGATGATACCCGTCCCGTGTACACACGGTCGTACGTAATTGACGCACTGGACGGCCAGGCAGAGCTGCCAGATTGAGGACGGGAGCCATCGGGAACCAGCCCCTCCATTTACGCACACCGTCGCACCGCATCGGTGTGCTTCGTGCTCGGCAGATTTCGTGCAATAGAGAGAGAGGCTTTTCCGTCGCTCTTACTCCTGTAGCGCTAAGATCCGAGCGCGCGCACAGCCGGCCGACGACGAATATTCCCAATTCTGGATTTCCATTCTTCCCAGCATGTGTAAACATAAACAAAAATTATAATTTTTCGCCGCGGAGAAACACGTTTTGTGGCCTTCTGATCAAATGAGAATTTTTTTCAATATACATTGATTAATGTTCGCTTTCGTAAGAAGCCTGGTACTTTCTACCATGTTACCAAGCGTTGAGAAAGGAGGATTTTATTTATACAGAATACCGTTTGAAGGTTTGCATCTTAAGCATACTAATATACAGATAACAGTTATATAAACATAATAAGAATAATATAATAAATTAATGTATAATAAATAATATTAATATAAGGACGAATGAAAGAGATTGTATGCCAAAAAAGGATTATTTATTTTTGTTTTTGTATCAGTATTTATTATATGTCAGTTTACGTTTATAGTTTAATTTAGGTATAAGGTAATGAAGGGGGGCTAAGCGCGGAACAGTATGGAAGAATGAGTGATTAAGATATTAAATGTAAACCAAGTCCTATTCTTGGGCCGATAAGGCTACAATAAATACGAAACAACTAATATTAATATAAATTAATATATATTTTAATCGACATATAATTTAATAAATAACACGTTTGATATTATTCTCAAACAGACTTTTTATAATAACAAGGTAAAATGATCGTGGAGAGCGTTTGAATCGAGGCGGTATTGCACATGCCTGACGTTGACCAATAGTGCCATTCAAAATGTGGTGGGGATAAAGCCGTAAACGACTCACGGAACATCAGTCGAGGTAGGCATGCCCTAAGCGTCGTTCCCTCGGCAGTGATATTCCGGTTATTTGAAAACGGTTTTTTTCGTTAAACTAACCGATCCGAGATACATACGTTTAATCTCCTCGCGATCAATCAAGTGATAGCTCGAGGAAGGATCAACGTTGTCCGCCGGCTATCGGTAAACATTTGACAAGCAAATTGACGACGCATAAAAGGAGGAATCCTCCGGCGAAATTCGGTGGCGTCCTTTCCCCTGGATTCGATCACTGCGAAAAAACCGTGAGTAACTTACAAATCTGTATTCTGTTCTTCATCTATCATGCACGCGCACCCTGTGTTACATTCGCACGATTCGTATAACAGGAGATAAGATTGAACTGAGTCGTGAACAAATTACACGTTTCCTAAATTGTCTATAAAAAAAAACGTTCTGCCGATAGCATTTGCTCGTCGTAAACAATGTAACATGTTAACAATCTGTCTTTTAATTAATGTATATTTTCACCTTGTGGATCACGATTCGTCAACTAGTCGAAAAATAAAAAAATTTTCACGTGAAACGACTAAACTCAAAGGATGGAACAATAAGCGGATTATGTTAATTATGTTTATACAATTTTATTTTGATCAGATACCGTCTCGCGTTTATCGATAAGAGGGAACCTTCAATTGTTTCCTGATATTTCCGTTGATTCTTCGCGGATACAGATTTAATTATTTATAAGAATAAGTAACGGAAGAAAGGAAGATATCACCGGAATGTGTGTAAATCGTATTCGCGAAAGAGAAAGTTGTAGCCGTGCATGCATCTACTTACATTTGTTTCGGAACCGCGCGGCGTGAAACGTAATAAGAGTATAGAAGGGGCTGCGAGTTAGGGGAGGGAAGGGACGAGGCGCGAAACAAAAAGAGTCGGTCACAATGCGTTTCGAACGGTAAAATTTGTTCGATCGAATTATTACGCTCGCCACCTGCTGTATTCGAATCGACAACGTTTTCTTGGACACGCGAACACAACGTATCGATCCAAACGAAAAGTCTCTTTTGTCTCGTTAAAATGAAGTTTTACTCTCAATAATACGTTGATTTTATGTTACATTGTAAAATTGTTTGTCACGAGTAGGTAGAAGTTCGATGAAATCGACGCGAAGAAAGTCCTAACGACTTAAACGTGAGAGTTTCGAATTAATGCGATTTAGGAGAAAGACACGGGTCTCGTCGTATCGGAAAAAATTAGAAACGAGTGCATTCCAACTATGTATGGCTAGACTTCTCGAGGCAATAGACTCCAGAGAGCAATGCCATCCGATCGATCGGTTTACGTCTGGGCGTCCCGACGCCAGCTGCAATGCTTACACACGTATACAGGGTGTCCGGTAAATCGTGACACGCCGAGGGATGAAATTTTCATTCGATTCTGCGTCGCGTACTATCCTTCGTCGCTTCGTTAGAACGGTGCAAATTGTTATTAATCGTTCTATACGTTGGACGGGCGGTAAAGTCGTGTTCAACGGACGGTTGTTTAATTAACCAGCCGTGCTAACGAATTTAATTGGGATCGTGTCTGCTCGGTTTGTAGGTGGTATTATAAGAAAAGATGAGTCAATCAGGGGATCAAGAGAAGAGCATGGATAAGAAGGAGATCGCCGAGGAGGAGAGGGAGAGGATGTTGAACGCCGAGAACACGAAACATACGGCGGCGTCGGTCACTCCGGACGCGGAATCCGAAGAGCAGAAACCTAAGAAGAAAATACCAATTGGCGGAATTAAGATGCCCGGCTTCTGTCGTACGAAGAGCAAAGAACCTTGCAAAGTAATCGCGACAAGAATTCTCTTTTAACTAAGTACCATTTGGCTTATTGGAATCCTATTAACATTTCTTTCTCTGAGAGTTTTAACGTGGATAGAAAAGTTCCATGGACAATGCGATAGATTTTATCTTTTTAATTATAGTAGAAAAGAATTCGGGGATATTCTTGGTAAATATAAGTTTTTATTTAATTCCTAAAAAGGATTCATTTTTAATATCCGCTTGGCGTTCTAAGAATAGATTTCAAAATTTAATACCAGATCCATTTCTCGAGCAACTTTATCTCTTCCGCTCTTCCGTCTATCGCTTTAAGAGCGTTCATCCTGTTACACTTCATACCCCCATCAAAATTCTTATTGATATCGATAAAAACAGTTATTTTCGATTCTTCAAGCTTGAAATATTGCACACATTTATTCACCGCTATGCGGATTTTCTTGTTACGAACAGAGTCGTTCAGCAAGCGACTGTAGAGATACCCGTACGTTTTCCCTTTGCTCGATTAGCGTCTGTTTACAACGAAAGCACGTTGCCCGAAAGAGCACGAGCTTTCCGGAGCACCATAGCGTGCTCACGAGGGGTGCTCACAGCCCCGTAACGATTTTTTTCCAACATTAAACCAATGGATGACGTCAGGCAGTGTACACCTGGCATTATTGATCACGCGCCTTTTAAATAATAAGCGCACCCCACCGACAAATGACGGCGGCGGCGGCGGCCATGATCACGGTGATGATGATCCACGAATTGAATATCGATGTTAGTCCGCAGGAAACGTGGCCGTGCGACGGAAACAGATCCCCTCGAGGTTCAATACACTTCTGGGACCCTTCTGCCATTTAAAATCGACCATTATTTAATATACAGATATTTTTCGACTGTTAGGACAATCGCTTTTAAATTCGTAAATTACATGTTCCGTTTCCGCCATCAGGAGGACGAGGGTAAATCCGGTGACGCCGGCGAGGGCGACGCGACAGAGAAGAACGTTAAGGAGAACGAGCAAAATGTGTCCCAGGAAAAAGCGAATACGCCGAGCAAGGACGCGAAAGAAAAGGAAGCGCGAAAGGGGATTCTCGATGTTATAAAGCTACCTCTGGTTTCAGTCTTTCCTAGGAAAAAGAAACAGGTACCGCGCGACTAGAACATTATTTTAAAAAACAAGTTATCATCCAATTCTAGATATTTACGTCGATGTTTATCAAGCTAGAGCTAGCTATATATGGCCCGAGAAATTTTATAAGTTAGCGACCGATGATTCGACGACTTAACGAAGCCTTACCTGTTCACTTTTAAAACCTAACTTCACTCGAATACGCATAGTTTTATCTATGTCTGACCTCTTCCTGAATTTCATATTATCGCATCCACCGTGATGAAAAGTATAGTGGAAATCTTATGATATCACATATTCGTATAATAGTTATTAAGATTTGAAAGATTAGTTAATAAGTTCGATGTAACGATATAAATTTAGGAAGATGAGGTAGAGTTGGGGACCACCGGAACCGCTGGATTGGCCAGCGTCGAAACTCTGGACGATGCCGCAGGCGAGAAGAACCCCGAGGACGGAATGGAAACCGTTCGATTAGACGGAGACGCTCCCGACGGTATCGAGTCCCCGAAACAACACTTCCTCGTCGCCTGTATATCCGCCGCAAGGAGGAACTTGTTCGTGTTAGGTACGAATTTCCATTGACGATAAATTATTTAATTGTGAATATCTCGTAAATCCATGAGCATCGCGTGTCTATAAACTAACCGTGTATCCGATTTAATTCGCGTGTAACGTTTATCACGATAGTGGCCGCGTTGTGCATCCTGATATCAGTACTGATCATAATCTGCATCGCATTCGTCGTCCCGAGAAAACCCGGCGCGCAGCTGATAAAAGATGGGAACTTGGTGAAAGCAGTGACTTCCTGCGGGCCGGTAGAAGGCGTAGCCGAGGACGCAGGCTTCGCGTTTCGCGGGATTCCGTACGCGATCCCACCGATAGAAAACCGTCGTTGGCAACCCGCAGAACCGCTCCAGGATATCAAGTATTGCTGGACGGATACCTATCGAGCTCATAACGCGACGGACGTATGTCTGCAACGAGAGGCTTCTGGCCGCGTTATCGGTAGCGAGGATTGTCTATATCTGGACGTGTTCACGCCAAAAATTGGGTATGAGTCTCCTCTGCCGGTGGTAGTTATGATCGGCGCGGACACTCTCAGCGGCGGTTCTCCAGGCGTGATGCAGCCGTCATCGAAGCTCGCCCACGTACGCGACATGGTGTTCGTCAGGCCGAACTTCCGACTCGGTATTTTCGGTTTCTTAGCGGCGGAACCGTTATCCAGAGCGACGCATCCTCCCACGTCCGGGAATTACGGACTCTCGGATATCATTGCCGCGTTGAACTGGGTTCGTCTTAATATCGAGCACTTTGGCGGAAACAAATCGGCTGTAACTTTGTGGGGTCACCGAGCGGGAGCGACGCTCGTGACCACACTGGTTGGCACCAGGCGAGCGAAAGATCTTTTCCAAAATGTCTGGATCTCGAGCGGTAGCGCGATATTCCCTGGAAGAGAACTAGAGCTCTCTGAAAAACTCAGCGAACCGTTTTTAAATAACATAAGGTGCAACGACGCTGCGTGTCTACGAAGTAAGAGCGCCGAGGAGGTAATGGACTCCGTACCCGAAACTTGGTACGTGGAGAACGTCGGTCTGCCGGAGCCTAGGGAGGCAACGGCGAGGGACAAGCGACACGAGTGGCTGGTTCTCGATGGAGCCATCCTTCAGGAGCCTGTTGGTCAAATCTGGGCGAGGGACGAATTCTCGCAAAAGATTATAATGGGAACAACCGCCCACGCCGGGGCTCCTCTCAAGTATCTCGCTTCGAACGTCACGCTGAACTCTACGCAGGTCGAGAAGCTCGCGAAGGAGTCGTTGCTCGGTACAATTGGTTTGGCCGATGAAGCTCTCCAGTTCGTATACATGCATAATATTTTTCGATGCAAGAATCCAATAATCGTACCAATGATTTCTCGAAAATGTCAATTAACCTCAGGAAGAGTTATATATAATAATTGAATCGATAAGAAGTGCAAGAGATGCTTTTTTCGTTTAATTACATTCCGAAGAGCCCGTTACGATCTGATTCGAAATTTTCGGATTCTTGCACGCCTCTAACTTAACTTTTAATTAGACTCTGACCAACGATGTTAATTTGTTTATTTATTTTTCAGACGCTACAATGCCACGTTAAAAGGTTTACTCAGTATGATCTCAGACATACGCGTTATCTGCCCGCTATTGACCGTCGCCAGGATGAAGACCAACATCCCGTTCTACGTGGCGACGCAACCTCGAGGTCATTTCGCGGATCCGAATAGCGACGCCGCAGCGATACTCGGGTGTTACGCTGCTCGCACGCCTGCCGAGAAGAGACACGTAACCGCGATGCAGCAATTGTTCAATTATTACGTTTGGCACGGCTCGTTATCGCATACCGATCTTAGCGGCGTGGAACGGGTCCTGATCGTCGGCCAGGACGTACTGCCCAACCGCGACTACCCCAATTGCGACTTCTGGATAGCGAAGGACATAGTACCCTCTTATGGACGCGTAGACTGAATCGGTTCTCGTTTCTTCTGATTAACTCTCGACGGATATTCGCACGGGTCACCTCGACTATCATCTCGTATGGTATTCTTTTGTGAACTCTCAAGAAGAGCGTTCGTTGCCTTTCCATCTAGAATCGTGTGAGACCATTTTATTTTTTACTTGGCCTGAAATTTATAGTCGCTATTCAGTTGTTATTTCTCATTTGTAAACATAGGTATTCGGTGGCTCGAATCACTTTAAGGGAACCTTGAAAAGTATCGAGTAATAGTAAACGCTTAACGTTTCGTTTGATTTTCAATTAATTATATATCGTGAATGAAACAATTTATTTAGAGCAGACGAGAAGTGAGTATTGAGACATGATTATAAATTGTAGCATTCAAGTGACAAGTAAAAAAGGAACTAGAGAAATTAGAAAGTAAAGGCTGTTGGTTAGTTAACAACGTTCCAGAGTGAATCTTATTAGTAACGTTATTAACGTAATATTTCTGTGGTTTTCGAGGTAACCCTGGCTGAATTTCGTGAGTTGTGGTGGTTGAAGTGATTTTACTTTGCTTGCCAGACGATCGATTAATTATGATTATTTGATTTCGTTCTTCGGACAAAACATATCCGCTGTTGCTTTTCGAATCAGCGATAGATAAGCTTAGTATTTGCGAATT
>SHCU01000134.1:97035-110786 GCA_004307685.1 Ceratina australensis | reverse complement strand
TCTGGATAGCGAAGGACATAGTACCCTCTTATGGACGCGTAGACTGAATCGGTTCTCGTTTCTTCTGATTAACTCTCGACGGATATTCGCACGGGTCACCTCGACTATCATCTCGTATGGTATTCTTTTGTGAACTCTCAAGAAGAGCGTTCGTTGCCTTTCCATCTAGAATCGTGTGAGACCATTTTATTTTTTACTTGGCCTGAAATTTATAGTCGCTATTCAGTTGTTATTTCTCATTTGTAAACATAGGTATTCGGTGGCTCGAATCACTTTAAGGGAACCTTGAAAAGTATCGAGTAATAGTAAACGCTTAACGTTTCGTTTGATTTTCAATTAATTATATATCGTGAATGAAACAATTTATTTAGAGCAGACGAGAAGTGAGTATTGAGACATGATTATAAATTGTAGCATTCAAGTGACAAGTAAAAAAGGAACTAGAGAAATTAGAAAGTAAAGGCTGTTGGTTAGTTAACAACGTTCCAGAGTGAATCTTATTAGTAACGTTATTAACGTAATATTTCTGTGGTTTTCGAGGTAACCCTGGCTGAATTTCGTGAGTTGTGGTGGTTGAAGTGATTTTACTTTGCTTGCCAGACGATCGATTAATTATGATTATTTGATTTCGTTCTTCGGACAAAACATATCCGCTGTTGCTTTTCGAATCAGCGATAGATAAGCTTAGTATTTGCGAATTACTTGTCGCCCCTCATTTATTTATAAGTGCGTCTTTTCTTTGCCGGAAATTGTAAATGAAAATCGTTAATTAATTTAAAGAACAGAGTACGAACGTTTACGAGACATAAAATAGAATCTGCCTTGTTATTATGGAATTATGGAATTTATATTATTATCGATTGTTTAGAATAACAGATACATCATTTTGATAGGTTGTTAATATTACACGCATCTTTTAGTAATACCTACGAGTGTATTGCAACGCATTAGAATTGTGTAAACGTTCGTAATCTGTTTAAGATAATCAGTCATATCATAAAAGTGTTTTTGTATGATATTTGTAGAAATCGAACGAATCTCACGTTAATTGTTTTCCTCGTTATACTTTAAGACGATGAACGACTCCTAATCGTTCGTACATCTAAGTTTAACTTGGTAATATATAAGACTATTCTTTATTTAGGAGTAACTTAAACGTACCCCGTATATCTCAGCCTCGGAACTCGCGTTACTATTACTATTATTATTATTATTATTATTATTATTTATTGTATAAAACGAATAAGTACAGAATCTAATTTCTCTAGGACACGAGAGTCGCGAAGTACATAGAGGTTGATGATCACCGCAATCTCTAATTATTTATTAACGTGACATTATGGCTGACTAGATGACGACAAGATAGAAATTCTATTCTCGTTTTAAGAGTATTTTTTCACGTAACGCGAACTCAATCGGTGAGTTTGCCGAAACTCTTCGAGACCCTGTAATCGTTCGCTTCGGAGTACCGTCTTTTAACGCACGGTAACGGATCATAGTACCGCTGTTTCGTTTCTTCAGCAAGCTGCCAGATTATTAATATATATATTTGTAGACGATACTCGACAATCCCTTCTTTGTAAATATGCTGTTATCGTTTTATTTCATTGATTCCAGTCGACTTGAACACGGTTACAGCGGCTCTTAGTGATATTCGGGCACACTTCGAAATAGAGTAACTTTCTTAACATCAATGATCGTTGCATTTTGTAATTCTTTTATCAAATCAACTGGTTAACATCGTTCTAAGTTACAAACAATCGGGAATTAAAAAAATGCCTTTTTTTCATTACTGCCTTTAAAATTGAGATAAGTCGAAGAATCCTTACATTTATGCGTCTAACTTTTTTATGAAACTTTCTACGTACACACGAGTTACTCGAATTTAAAGACATCAAGCTCTTTTTTCATTACACATAGTAAATTAAGACTTTTATTCTATTTTGAAATGTGTCTGAATATTATTAAGGATCACTGTAAGCTTCTAGGAATATTGTTCTAAGAATATTTACATTCTGTACATCTTTAATTTTTATGTCCGCAGTCTAGTAATAGGTATTCTCTGACTTTTATACCGCGTAAGACTGATTTCACGAATCTCATTTCCGTATGAATGTCCATCTTAGTTTCTAGTTTTAGTAGGTCGAATAGCTTTATACTACCCCTGGCAAAAAGTATTCAATCGCGTGTGACGTACTGCTATCGAAGTCGAATACCCTGTCGTATTCAAAATCCACTTTAAAGTGTACTTAAGGCATGACAAACATTTTCTACTTCAAACGTTTTAGTACTTAACTAAATATTAATTATAATTAGATACCGACTAGGATTTTCTACGTCGAAAACTTTATAGACACGAAAATTAGCTTCAACGTGATATAAACTACTCGTAAAGTATTCGAAGAGGAAGCTTTCAGATTTCCAACTTTTTTATAAGCAACACATTTTTATACGAAACCAGACTGGACTCGATAAAGTCTCTATAGATAGAGTTTGTGCCAAACGTTAGCGCGTATAAACGAAACGGGGAAACAAGTACTTTAATACACGCTTCGTATCGCTCTGCTTGATCGAATACTTGTTGCCAGTCGTTGACAGTGTAGAAAAGCCTGTTTGCAAACAGTGTTTTTACCGGTATTACAAAGAAAGATATGCGCAAGTGGTATCGTTTAATTACTGTACGTCGGTGTGTATTCATGGAGTTTTTATGGTCACCGTCATCACCGTTTCTTTGTAATGTCAAATTGCACCAGGGCACATCATCTTTACTGTAATTCCTGCTGTACCTTGAGATTTCAATTAACTTGGGAATGTATTTCGTACATCGCAACGTTGCATGCGCATTTTTCTAACGAATTTTAAACGTTACCAAGTCGATCGAAAGCTCCAGGGCGCAACGTAATTTTATTATCATCTAATTAATGTGGGCCTCCGAACGTTTGCGTGCTATTTCGAGAAAAATAAAGTGTCATTCATTTCTTTTTTAAATTTTATATAGTTGGAGCGGAACGTCGGCTACGATTAAATATATAAACAGTCCACGGGTGTTTACGCTGAATTCAATGTTTGTAGCTGAAAGCTTAAGAAGAAATCTGTTTTCATTGCCGTTCTAGTTTTTATTTCAAACTCTGCGTAAAGGTATAAAGATTCGTGGTCTAATGCTAAATATTAATTTATTATATATATTACAGTTGTAACGAGAAGTAATTTTTAATAATTTAATCGTCTCCTTCTTTTAGGATGTTTCTCGTGGAAAAATTTCAGTGGGACTTACAATTACTGTTTCGCATCAGCTTATGCGAAACAAGGGTTTGTCTAAAATATTAAGGACCTCGAGACAAGTGACCTTAGGATCATTTTGTAAACTACTTCCCGACACAATTATAGTATAGAGAAAGAAGTCAATTACTTTTATATTCTGTCTGACTACTGAATCGCACAAAATTCAATTCGCAAGTCACGTTTATTTTTTATTCTTTTTATCATTGGGATAACAAGCATAATATGTATGAACAAATAAAATAAAGAAGGGGATAAAGATAGATGATTTACTTTGAAACTTATTTAGATAGACGGTTTTCATGTAAGCTGATTAGCAAATTAGGTGTTTATACGATTACAATTATATTCATCGAAAAAGGATAAAAAAAAAAAGAAAACGTCATGGGAACAAACAAATGTTAACATCGATGTTCGTGCATGCGACGTAGTCTTAGTCTAGCAATTTAACTTTTTACATACTCGTGCATTCTATTTTTATAATTTAATTTCAAACGTAGGAACGCGTGAAATCTAATCTAGACTCGCGCATTTTGCAAATTCTAGCCGAATCCTTGATCAATCTCAGTTCTTCTGTTATCAAGTTCTCTATAAAGTAGAGAATACATTTTATCAACTTAACGTTACCTTTGTATATATTAGTAACAAGTATATTTGATAAAGTATACGAATAGGTATATTTAAATAGTTGGTAAATCTAGTGTTAATAATAATTAATCGTTAACTTACTTACCGACGCGACCGTTACACCGCTTAGGCGACTGCGAGAACCGTTGAGAATCACTGTCGAAGAATGCGAAGGATCAAGGATCGATCATCGCTCGATCATTTTTACGGATCTCAGTCGCGAATGGGAATCACTGACAGGAATTCCTGAGCACTCGGTCGACAATCTTACATTTGAAAGTTAGTGGAGCAATGTTACACACGGTGATTCCTAATTCGTACCCTGTAGCGTGAAGCCCGTGTCTCGAATCAACAGGTAGAGCGATCGGTGTGCGCGGTGCGCGGTGCGTGCGTTTAAAAATAATCGAGTCACTCGTTCCCGACAGGGACGACGGAATATCTCCGTATGGTTTCGCGAAGGGAATCCCTCCGAGTGTCCCTCGCTCGTGTCCGTTAAAAAGCAGTTCCATTTTTCGAAAGCGTCTGCGAGCTGCACGAACGAATTCCTCGCATTCCACAACGGGTCGGTCCAGGCAGCCACTCTCGGGGAGGTTCTCCAGCATCTGCCGAAGACGAGAATGTTACTCTTGTGATTACTCATTCGGTGACATCCGTGGAATGCGGTGAGCGAATCGACTTCCCCCTACGCCTACTCGATTCCTTTTCTTATTTCGAATTTTTATCCATAAACGTTTTTCCGTTTATCGCCTGATCGTACAGAGATTTTTATCGCGTTCGCTTCCCGTTAACTTGCTCTGACAATTCAATCGAACCTCCTTGCTCGCGAACAATTCGAAAGCTTGTTTTTCTAACATCCCTTATTTTGTTATATCGTTACGAGAATAGCGTTGGCTGAAAATCGAATGCTGTAACATTTATTTATTTCAATTTGCAACTATCGATCGTGAGCCACCTGTTGATTTATAATCGTTCCTCACCGTGTATTTAAATCGAATTCTCGAATTCTAATGAGAGCGCGAGACACTCGGTTCTCACGTTAAAATTATGGATAAAAGTGGAAAAATTCTCACTCTTTATTATCTTGATTTAACACTGTAAATTTTAACATTTAACATTGTAAAAGACTATGTAGATTCAAGAGCTTTCCTAATTTAGTGTCAGCAATCTCAAGATAAGTTTCTCTCGAATTTCAGTTGAGACGGTGCCCTTCTTCGCGACCCATGGAACGATCATTATATTTTGGAATGTGTGGCATTGGTTGACGAAGAGAAAGGGTGCTGGATAATCCAAATGGATAACGAAAGCCCATTATGGCCCAGCATCTGCAAATCCAGCATCAGCACGAATTTCTGCCGCTGTGCGATGTACTCTTCAACATAATCTCACTAGCCTCGTACTTCTGCGACGTCGTCTTCGACTTTGCGATGGTTTATGCTCTCGCGCATCATTCCGTGGCTCCTCCTCTCCTGTTTCCTCTGAGCATAGCTCTCGTAGCAACTTCGTTGCTTATCTCTCAGGCGAGTACTTAAATATTAACGTATAAAAATGTTTAATGGCACGTCTTTTAATTGTATCCTACGTTCGTATCAGATTATTAGCGTACGATGGTATTTATGGGGCGCCAGGGGAAAACTAACGGGCAATGCGATAAGAGACTGCGACATAAATGAAAAAAAGGAAAATGGGAATTGGACGATATGGTGCGTCCTGCTGCTTCATTCCACCCAAGTCGGAGTACTATGGAGATACTTCAAGTTATTTATTCCGGTTAATTTAACTTACGTTAAACACGAGGTAACAAAATCTAATTACGCTAACGTCTTATCGATATTTACGATGCGTAACGAAAAGAAGTAAACTTGTCTAATTACTCGACGTTAATGAAACACGATTAGGTGAGGGAACTATGCGTGTTGCGGCTTATCCACGCGTTTTGCGAGGCCGCGCCGATGCTGTTGCTACAGTTATACCTATTGTCAATCGGTGTCAACAGCGATACGAACGCTGACGGGAAGGCGAAGGAGAGCGAGAACAGGGAGGGTGATAAGCTAGCGAAACTGACCGCCGTGTCCGCTGGTCTGTCGCTTTGGAGCGTTTGCTGGGCGGTTGCCAGCTTCAGCAAAGGTGCAGCGCGTCTCCGGAACTTGGAACGACTCGTGCTGACATGGCTGGGTGTGCTGGCACAGTTGGCGTGGCGTCTGGGGACAGTAAGCGCAAGAGTTGGGGTACTCGTAGCTTACGCGTCCCTTTACGGTGGCCAGTGGCTGCTGATAGTTATGGCTCTCCATTGGCTATCCATGTTGACGTGGTTGCTGCTCACTCCAGATGGACTATTCCACGGTGGCGAGCACTTACCTGTTTTAAGGAAAACCTCGTTGGCCGCGTTACTCGCTTTCGTTTACATATTCGCTTATGTTAACTTACACGAAACGAATCATCGGCAAAAGATGGTACGCTTCTATTTTCGCTGTTAGATTCAGTGCCTTCCGCGATATCGCTGATTCTATCGATTTGCAACAGGTGATCTTTTACACGGTGATGTTTTTGGAGAACAGTTTGCTGATCGGTGTCTGGATAGTAGGCGTCAATCGAACTGACCTCCTTCCGCATCAGCATCATCCGAACCCTGTCACTCTAGTACTCGCGCTGCTAGCTTTATTCTTCGGCGGTATGTTCTTCATGGGCCTCTATTACAGGTAACTATAGAAATCCATCAAATTCGCCAGCGATAATTTGATCACGGTAATAATTGAACGTTGGAAACGCAGGTTTTTTCACGTGCGGAGATTGAGGTATGAAGCCGGTGGACGAATGACCGCTTCGAATCTCACTGCTTCGTTATCGAATACCTCGTTGTCGAATCAGGTACTTACGCGCAGTGATTAACGGCTGTATTCCGGACGCAGTAATTAGAAAGTATAGCAATAAATTATGTACTCGCAGGAGGAGAAACAGATAGACTATTCCGAGGACAAGAAACTAGGTGCGAACGTCGGCGTGAGAAGAGTAAAACTGAGCAACGGCGGGATACCTGGGGTATTTAATTGTCGCTTCGCGAACCCAGCCGTGGTGAATCCGAATCGTAAGAAGAAGAAACCGACGACATTCGTACCTCCTCCGCCGCCACAATCGCAAACCGGAGTCGCATCGACCACCGTGAATTCGATGGGTGACTCGAAGCAGTGGCTCGGGTCAAATACCAATTCGCGCCAGTTGATACCGTTCTGGAAGAAGTCTGCGAACTCTGATGCGATCCAGGTATAAATAAGAAATTTCAACGGTTCTCAATATATAGTATTAAAAACCGGTTGAAATCGAGCGAACAGTTGAGATTATTGAAAAAATGAGGTTAAATCGTGCGTTCGTTGTTTCGAGGTAGAATGGTCAGACGACGGTGCAAAAGGTAGAAACGGACACGGGTACGACTGGCTCGTTGAGCGTGAACTTGATACGAGAGAAGCTCCAAGAGAAGAAGCAGCAACAGTTGCGAGAATTGCGCGCTATACAAGAAGAAATAAAGGAAGGGAAACTGTTCCCGCCCCCGTCGGCCTCAGCCTCCTCGTTCTCGTCCTCGCCCGGGTCGAATCAACAGCCGCCGCCTAACACGAAGCTGCACACATCCCCCAGCTCTCCTCTGTTCGCGTCCGCGCCGTCCGTAGGCGATCAGAACGGAGGAGTGACGCTGTCCTCGTGGCCGCCGGTCAAGATGCACTGCATGTTACCCCCGCCGCCATCCTCGTCGTATTACCCGAACGTCTATCCCTCGAACTCGTGGAGAACCACGCAACGGGAACGCGCGGATACCCCAGAGATCCTGTTGGCGCCGAGATGTCTTCCGCATCATTACTCTCACTGGGTGCCGTCTGCTCACGTTAATCACCGGTAACGAATCAATTGAAAAGCAGGATGAACCGACACGCGTGTACGACGCGGTGTTCTTTATTTTTAAATTGCAGGCTGCGTTCGAGTCAGAACGGGGGGGAAGATAGTTCGAAAGGCGAGGGGGAAGTTGAAGGAGAGATCAGTGACATGGAGGGTAGCCAGGTGTCCCTGCCACGAAGCTATACGCTGCCGCGTGAATTTAAGTATCATCATCCGAACAACAGTACCGCCAGAGAGCGGCGTCCAGGAAATGGCAAGGTTCCTCCGTCGCGATTTTATTTACCTTCTACAAATAGTTCCGACGGTGAGCAGAGCCTCTACTTATCGCCATTAGCCCGAAGAGTTTGTAGATTAAGAAAGCTTGACGTATGGAAAGAGTATAAATAATGTACGCGGTTGCTGGGTTTTCAAGCTTGTCGTACAATTCTTTTAGGGGATGTAGATAGCGCGGACAACGAGGAGGAGACGGATTCCGAGGTGCATTATCGCGTGAAGAATAATCACGTCGCTAGCAATCACTGCGAGGCTCAACAGCAGCAGCAACAGCAACGCCAACAGCAACGGTTCACGTTCGAGGAGAACAATAGGAACGAGTTTGCGAACTCTAACTCGGACTCGACGATGGCCGCGATCGTGTCCGGGAACTCTTACCTAAATAATACTCAAGGGTTGCTTAGATCGAATCAATTGTTTCGAAACAGGGTCAAACATGAAACGAAACTCTGATATCTTTTTTTATGCCCGTGCAATCGAAGAATTCGTGTTAAGAAAAATTGTTGTAAAGAAAACGGCGAACCATCGGTGAGCAACGAAAGCGTTCGAACGACACACACGGTAGGAAGTAATTATTCATTTTGTAAAAAGTGTACAATGCAGAAAGTATTTTGATAATAACGGTTTAATAAAATGGAAAAGAGCGAGGAAACGATCAAGTGGAATTATAAAATTGTATTTTATTGATCGGACAGAATCTTACAGAATAATTTCCATATACAAAAAAGACAGTAAAAAATAGACATTCCTCGGTGTTTCCTTTTATTTTACATGACATAAAATAGGTATGTAGTACCGTTTCGATAGCGTCGTAGTTATTTAAGTCGTAAGTTCTTTGATTTATATCAGGTAGTTTAAATATATTTATTTTACTCGAGTAGGTAGCTATTTAAATTCCACACTGATTGTAAAATATTGCTTAAAGTACTCCAGTCTTTTTATTTAAATTTCATGTAGACTTCGAACTTATAGTAAAAACATTTGTTGCCAATTTTTAACTTATTTCATTTACCGACACAAGATGCAAAAGGTGGAAAGTTTATATATACATGTGCATTATACGTACATTCGGTATGTCAACTTATGCGGTTCTCTAGTTGGGCACATGCGTGCCACCCACGCTCCAGGGGCTTTATTTCTCGCAGAACACTGCACGATGTCCTCGCCCGGAAAGAACGAAGTAAGAAATCTCTGACCAACCGAATAAATTAGTTGACAAAAGTATCCATTGTTTAAGATACTATTTTGTGCGTTTCGATATTCCACGCTTTATAAAATGATTTCGTTTTTGAAGTTCCTCGTCAGCTCTTTGTGCGGTAAGACGATCGAGTTCAGTACGATTTTCTCTGCTGCCAAACGTACGCTGGTACCTGTACATGAAAGTAAGAAAATTAATAGTTAATCACAAAACCATAGACTGATCAGACCCTCTGCACTCGAGGAATATTTCCGTAAATATTTACAGAACTTCTAACAGCTAACTTTAAATTATTCGGCTAAATGTATAAGATTTTTATAGTTTTATCTAAATACCTCGAAGAAGAACATTTGGTAATTAAGCTCTGTATCGCTGCGACTTCTACGACATTTTATTTCAGGGAATCATCTTCATAAATATCTTTTAATATCTTTTCTTAATATCCTTTTTATATATTATTTACGTACAGAGAATTCTTTAAATACTCACCCAAAATTGTTATGGAGGGATTCAGTTTTCCGTTCGTATTAAAGAGAGGCAGATTCTCCATTTTCGCGAACGCTTTATCAGGATTCGGATCGCACGGCGTCCCTTCTATTCTCGCCCATTCACCGACATAACTATTTTTACCCACTATACTATGTAAAACAATGGAATGCGCCTGAATATGTGCGTTGGTTAATATAATTGACTCTCTTATCCTAACGCCCTGAGAGATAACAGCGTTCGGCCCTATGCTCACGTTCGGTCCTAGCTGCGAATCAAATACTTTTGGAAATCATTCGATTCATTTAATTATTAAAAGGAAGCGGTGCGAGTATGACCTTCTTCTCTTTTCAAATATTATATAAAAGTTCTAAGAAATCGGAATAATAAATAATAGTAATAAAAAATAAAAATTACAAAACGTGCAAAAGAGTACTCGAAGATTGCTCCGAGATAATTTGGTTTCTATTACCTTTACCTCGAGTAATCTTAACACGTTCCCTGCCAAGTCGTGTACCATAAATGGTATACGGTACTATAAATGGTACACGTGGCATGGAACGCGTCGAATGACTTTTATAATAGGTCATTGTATTCGCTTTGAAACATTATACCAGAATGCGAATAAAAGACTATACTATTTCATTTAGAAGAACAGAGTTAATTTTCACATCTCCTGGATGCTGTTACTCGTAGAAAAATTATTATGACTATAAGATTTTTGGCCCTTTAGGCCAGGTAGCTTTGTTCGAACAAATTCTTTCTTAAATCCTCTACTTTCAGAGATCATATAGGTGCTAATAGCTATTGGACCATGTATACGTTTACTCACCACTGCTGTCTCGTGTATTGTGGCCGAGGGATGAATGTAAACGTCTCCAACGATTTGGCAGGGCCCGTTGACCGCGGAGGCAAGGCGATTCGGGTGCTTCGCTTTATAGAGTGTCAGATAGTGCCGATTAGCATATATCGCGGAGCCCGCGGTCTTAACTTGAGACCACCATCTCAGTATAGGTAAAGCGAATAGACGCCCGGTTCCAGCTAATCGCGTCAAAATATCGTGTTCCAAAGATATATGCGCTGGGTCTTTTCCATTTCCGTTGAACTGACTGATTATACAAAAAGTAATTAAAATTTATCGACGATACTCAGCATCTTCTAAAATGTTTCTTACGTAAAGTTCTCTTGACTTTGTCCCGCGTAGAAGGCATCGGCCATCGTCTGGAAAATATCGAGGGAGGCGACGTAGATCCCGCAGTTGATCAAAGCAGAGACGAACGTCGATGGCTTCTCCACGTAGTGAGCAACCGCCCCATCCTTGTCGATGACCATGCACCCGTAATTTAAGGATTGCTGTCTGGTCGCCTCGGTAGCCATTATAGTGAGCAACGCATCCTTCTTCTGGTGGTAGTCGATTATTTCTTGCAACGAGAAATCGGCGCACACGTCTCCGTTCATCACGAAGAAGTACGTCGGCCCTCCGGATCTTATCTGATCGCGAAAATGGTACAACCCTCCGGCTGTGCCTAGCGGCGTGAACTCTTGGAGATACCTGATGTTTATATTGTACGTGCTAATCATCTCTTGGATGAACTGGGACAAATCGCTCGCCAGGTACGATCCAATGATCAATATCTCACTGAGATTATCCACCTTCGAGCAAGCCTCTATGTGATGTTGGATCACCGGGAGGCCTGCGACTGGGAACAATGGCTTCGGTATGTCCAGCGACAAGGGTCGAAACCTGGTACCTGTACGAAATCCAATTTTAATACATATTCATGCGCTCCATATTGTTAATTGTAACTAAACAAAATATCTGTTCCTTCTTAATTATTCAAAGTAACTTTTACCTGATCCGCCTTTTCCAAAACCGAGTACCAATTATTTTTTAACGATTCTTCCGAGAAGTTAGTAGAAACGTTTACGTAGTCAAATTTTTATTCAAGGTAACACTATTTACTTATCGTACTTTGACACGTACGATCGTTTTCACGTCGTCCGAAGGTTATATTATTATTTACCAGCGAATTATTTGTGAAAAGAATATTAGTAATGTCAGAGAACAAACCTTTCGAAGGGCCGCCGATTAAAATGACCGATTTCAATATCATCTTTGAGTAATCGTTGAAAATTTAACCGCAGTCTTTACAGGCTCTGTCAATACGCTGGCAAAAGGTTAACGCGCCGATAGACTTGGGAATGTTTTCAGATTCAACGAGCACGATAAGATAAGAACAAGAGCTTCCTGGCGAACGGCATCGGGCTCACGATCAGACCCATCGGACCTTGTGCCGAACCTTCGTTGAACCTTCTTTAGCTTCGATGAGGTGTCAAATGATTAAAAATTCAATGTTCAATATCGGTTTTTATTTGCTGCTATAAAAAATATATAGAGTTATAAAATAGAGATTCAACGATAGAAAAAAATAATACAAAGATATAATATTGTTTCAAGTGGAACTTGTATAATAGCGTGAACTTTGAATCGGGGAAGGAATCCGTTAGCAGTTCGATAGAGATTCGTTAAAGATCACAGTACTGCCATTATACAAATCTGTTTTGTAGTCGGTCACATGTATATTATGCAGGACAGCTCGTATCGATTATAGCTAATACTTTCGTTAGAAGGTAACGGTAATTATACTTTCATCGCAGGAGATACACTCGTTCCGATAAAACTCAGGAATAGAAATGATATTTAATACTACCTGAAAAAAATATTCTGCATTAATCGGTCATCGAACGATTTGGTCGGTATTCGAATCCGCAGTGATCTACCGTACAGATTAAAACAGAGATCGGTTCTCGGTTGTTTAACAGCTGGGGCAAAATATAAACCTGACACCCTTTCGATTATTGCGACTGAAAGACAAATGAACGTAAGTTTGGACAAACCCGATTTTTATAACCGAGCGTGATACTATGCGTGATCCACTTACTACGTACAATTATTATTCGTTTTATATGTTGGGCAGCGCCCAGGTGAGGAAATTCATGGCGAGCTCGAAGCCGAGGAAACACGCGGCGTTCGCTGGGAAAGCGCGTAGCATCACAGGCACGCACCCCTTGTACAAAGCTTGTGGTCCTTCTTCTCTCAGTAGAGATACGCAGACGTCGCGGATTCCTCGTTTGTACGTATTTTCCGGGGCTAAACAAAATCAGCGGTGTTTCCATGAACAAAAATCGGACGATTTCAACGAGCTACGGTTACAGATCGAATTACGCTTTTACCGCTCTGTAAACGACTTTTCAACACATCGGGCGGCATTCCGATGATCCAATTCGCAATGCCAGCGAAACCGCCAGCTACAATTGTTTGAATTATTCCTACTTTACCGTCCTCGGTGGACATCCACTTCTTCAACAATTCATACGTCATGAAATACATTCCGCTGGCAGGAACATCTGAAATAATAAGAAAAAATAAATAAAAAAATTGTCATTCTACCTGAATGTACGTGACTTAAGCGACATCAGTCGCAATCGTTATTTATAATTATAAAGCAAGAATAGTGCGTGTAGGTTGCCAGATAGGAGGCATCCTGTTTGATAGGGAGACATCAAGGCAGACAGATAACAATTAACAAAATTCAGTTTCCTTCGAATCGAGCCAGTATCACCACTGGCTCTCAGATTCCTCTCTTTCCTTCCCTTTCATCGGAACGTTTTCGTACGAGCTATGACGCTTACTTTTATATTCGTCCTCACTCTGCTGGTACACGTTTTCTCCTCTTTTTTAACGAACAACGCGAGACGTTGCAAAGATTCTTGCGATTAAGCCGTATCGTTGTTTACGTTTGGATTAATTAACAAGCGAATAATATGTTTAGAAGTGCGAGTGCTTCGGGCAGGTGATCGATATCGGCGATATCTGGGAAGTGAAGTGTCCACCGGGATGTTCCTGCGAGGTTCAGAAGTTCGCCGATCTTCCGTTGCACCGATGGACCAAAATCGATCAGGATCAGGTGCGCAAGATAAGTTTCATCCTCTCTCTCTCTCTCTC
>SHCU01000134.1:54759-88230 GCA_004307685.1 Ceratina australensis | reverse complement strand
TACACCAGCGTGCGAATCACGCGGTTCATAGGATAAAGGGGGTCAATTTAGAAGGAAAATAAGTATAAATCTCATGAACGAGAAGAAGAGTTTTAATTATGCGGCGACAGCGTAGAGTAATAAATCGATAGAAGTACAAGCTATATTCTTTTAAACCCAATTATATTTTAATATCTCATTAAACAAGATCGAAACAAAGAAAAACATTAAACAGAGGTACTTGAGAATTTATTTAAACAAGGGATTCTAATCGAACTTATTTATCGCGTCAAAAGTATAACGATTGTTACGTCGAACTTTTTATCTCTTATATTCTGTTCGTGATCCGAAAATCCTCTATCCTATTTTCATTCGCAAACTTACTGCCCGAGCTTCTTGCTAATAATGTAAATAATGAAATATTTGATTACATGGGATTTTCAGGAGGATGAAAGTATCTGAGATTATAAGATAATCGACGCGTATAATATAAATATCTAAAAACAGCTAGAACGGACAGTTTGAAACGAAAGTCGTATCATTCAAATGGGAAACATTCAAGTTGAAAATTGAGATAGACTGGGTAACTGCAAGCCGAGAAATGTGTTAATATTACCAACGGAATGCGTCGTTTCGCAGCAGCACAGCCGACTTCAGACATAACTATGCTGAGGATGAAATGGGAACACTTTCGAGATTCTTCTGGCTGATTCTTAAAAAGTTCTAATTGAAGTTTAACCGTTTTAGTACCGGACGACGATACATCGCGGTTCGCTATAATTGCCAAAAATGCTTTATTACCAAAAATGCAATGATACATCGTTGTGCGTGTAATAAACGCCTTATTCTTCGCATTGCGAGAAAGCTTTATCACAAAACAAATTTATAAATGATGTATAAACGATAACTACTAACTTGATTGTAAATGATCGAATTTCGAAATGTTAAAATTATCGAGTACTGAAAAAATGAGGTGTGAGACTTATTACTACTTTTGAATATCGTCCCGCTAGAGGACTCGCACATAAGCAAGCAGGAGCTGGTCGAGAATAATTGTCCGAAGCTGTAGATACGTAGTATGGGTAGTATGTACATACATACCAGTTGTTAACCTATTGTTTTGTTTTGCGTTTGATCGTTTGAATTTTATACAATCGTGAACAAGTTCTTAGTTAAACGTTTACAATGTCATGGCGTTGTATAGTGCCAAACTGCACGTCAAATAAGTATAAGGGCTCGCAGAAATTTTCCACTTTTCGAGTGCCGAAAGATGAGGTTCTTCGAGAAAAGTGGGCAAAATCTATTCCAGGTGTGCCTCCCTTAAAATGTAAGAGTAGAATCTGTGAGAGGCATTTCGAAAAAGAGTTTTTAATTAAGGAATACATAAAACTCGACAACAGTGGTAACGTGATTGCCCAAGTAAGTTCCTATGATAGCTCAAATTTTTATAAACTAGTCTCATTTTTTCTCAAGTTTAGATTGGTAAAGCAAGATTACAATTGTAAAGTATTGAAATAATTGACTAGGTTCCTCTTGGAAAAGCAAGATTAACTGCATCTGCTGTACCAACAATATTTGAGGAGACTTGTGAATTCACTGATCAGAAGGTTCAGACCGTTGCGTATTGCACCGATGATCATACGTATGCGTTACCTGCAAGTAACTATTATGTATTTATTTAGTAAACTTGTAATCCTCCTAGTGTTAAACGTATGTTTAAACAACTTGTAACTCACGCGGTCGCAACTAAATAACGATATTATTTTTTGCAAATAATTAAAAAATTGTAAATAAAGCTTCGTACAATTACAAAATGTTCATCTACATTTTGTTAATGTATGTAAAAAAAATTCTAAGAGCTTGTTAATTGTTACAAATGTACCAGGTTCATTAACAGAAAAAAAATCCGTAAAAAGCTCGTTGCAAAAGGAAGAATCGCAAAATTCATCGGATGGCGATGAAAAAACTAAACGTAACAAAGAAGATGAAATTCCACAACCTGAAGACTCTTCTACTATTATATTAAACGTCGTTGAATCAGATGCTGCAAGTATTTGTGATGAGAGTAACATAAATGCTATTTCCAGTATACAACGTAAGTTATTGAAAAGGCAACGGTCGATGTCGAGATTGAAATGAGGTTTGTCAGTGATAAATTGTACTTTGCAGAAACTGAACAAGTTAAAAAAAATGATATATGTTTAAATAAAAATGAATCAGTTTGTAAAAGGAAGCTGAAAGAAGGAGAAACAATTTCTGAATCTGATTTATTGGCACAGCAGTGTAACAAAAAAGTAAAAGTTAGTAACGTCGTAACTGCACCTGTAAAACTAGCGAACTCTATTAAATCTCCTGGAGTCAATAATTCAGGTAATTTTCATTATTATGACACCTGTAATAAGAATTGTAAGTATCGCTCTGAATGAAATTTATGTTCTTACTAGATACAAACCTTGCTACGAAGTCAGGTCACAATGATTCGCAAGTTGGGCTTGCGAATTCATCCGATGGAATCATACACGTAAACATTGAGTATTCACCAACAGAATTTCAATATTCACCTGTTGATATCGAACCTCTCTTTGGCTCTGATGAAAAATGTGATCGTAAATATTTAACAATCATATTTAAATATTATATCTAATTAATGCATTTTTATCGACTACGTTTTAAATCACATTAATTAAATAATTGGTTCGTGCATCTATAGATAAAACGCAAGAGAAAAACTTAGAAGCTGATCGTCAGTGTTTGTCGAATAGTAATTTGCAGTCTGTATTAGCTTCAGAGAATAATAACAACGAAGGAGGTTCGATCAATTGTGAAGATGGTCAAACTATGTGGACGAACGTTACTTTTGATTCCACTACGTTCAAGTTGAAGTATTTCGGTAAGTTATATCTACAGCCTGTCAGGCATATACAGTATTTAACGTTTTTATTTATTTACAAGTATCGACATTATTTAATAATACGTATTTCGTGTACTTAGGTAATGATGATCCTGATAATACTTCACGCATAAAACTACCGAAGCCTTGGAACGCAAACAAGGTATTCAATCGAACAGAAGAAAGTCTTCTGTTGACATGCGTCGTACCAATGCATAAAACTCAGAAGTTTATCCTTGAGAAAGCTGTCAATATTAAGCCTTCTAGGGAAATGGTTTATGAAGTATATTCTACGCCTGTAGATGTAACAAATATTAAAATTCCACAAGTTTTGGAGAAAATTTCTACGTTACCAGAGATTTTAAAGAAATTTAAAGATATGCGAATTTGTAAAGGAATCGAAGCTATGAGTCTCAAAAATAAGCAAGAAAATGCTGATTTACAAAGAGATATTCATTCAAATTTACGACATAAAGACTGCTCCATTCTATCGATTAACAGCCAAAGGTGTAATAACTGTAAAAGATATATGAATAAATATTGTCAGAAAATCAGACCGATACAAAACACGGAAAAAGTGCAACGTACTTCAACGAATTCTCCTGGACAAGTTAATTACCAAGCTTTAAGAAAGAAAATGTGGTATCAAGCAAAAGAGCGAAAACCAAAACACACGATAGAGTCACTAACAGAATTGATTAAAAATCACCAGGCAAAAGTTGCGAGAATCCCAGAAATAGTATTAGAAATAATTCCTAAGAGTGAGAGAGCTTTCGTCAAAGAAATTATTTTGGCAGCACAAAAACTAGATCCAAGTGGTAATTCTTATTCTAACGAATTTATGACGCTGTGCGTTATGATGAGCATCAGATCGCCAAGTTATTATGAATTCCTACGGAAAAACGAAATTCTGCCGGTGCCTTCAACGAGGACTGTCAGAGAATATTTGATCCTTGTGGGCAACAAGTCGTCGTGATGACAAGTTGTTTAAACTCTTATGGAAATAAATTTGAAGTCTACTGGAATAGAACCGAAAAAATGTCATGGCATTAATTTGAAAAAATCGATCGGAACATCTTTGCAAAATTTAACGTATTATGATTTAACGAACTTCTTTTTTTCATGTGATAATTAGATCGTAGATTTGACTACTGTCATATTTATAATATAATAATACTAAGTATTCACGATGCTTTATCACGATGCTACTTTGTAATATTTGATACGTAAATGTACTTTATTTGTAACTGTAAAAATTATTTTTAAACAAATAAGATGCCGAATTCTTAAAAGTACTTGTTCCATATCATTTTTCCCTATAATCTCCTAAAGTTTATTCGCCCATTATACAGGGTGGTTCACCCAAAGTATGCACCGTTACAAAAAATATCAAAATATGTGCGTTGCACGAAGGAATGTTATATACAAATTACTATTTTTGCTTTACTATTAACGTTCTAAAAGACTACGCTATATAGTGCATTAATTTTTTTTATAGAGTGAGGCGTTTCGGAGATTTGAAAGAAAACTTTGTTTTTTTGCACTGCACTATGTAAGCTGCGGTATGCGATGCAGTCCGCAATATAAGATGCAGCGTGTAAGGTGTGCGGTAAAAGCAGCGTAATGCGAGAGGAGTATAGAAAGATATTCAACTTTCGAATGAGCAAAATCAGCTTTCATCGATAATCATTCGATACAGAAATTAAATGAAACAGAAGTGTTATAAATGCATGCAATCGTTAATTTTGCAAATATAAATTTGCATGCAATGTATGATAAACAATAAATGATAGAATTTTTATAATTAGTACTATATTATTAAAATCAGTATTAATTTGTATTAATTATCGTGGAAATCTCTCCGTAGTTAATATAATGGTAGGAATCTTTTAAATGGACGCGAATGGCAAGAAGGAATGAGGTGTGCGAATGGATAATAAGTGGATAGCGGGTGAGAGATACGAGAGATGCAATAAAAGGAAGTAAGCGCACTAGTTGAGTAGTAGGTGATTGTCGAGAGAAAGAGTGCGAGCAACGGTTTGCATCTATAGATAAAACGCAAGAGAAAAACTTAGAAGCTGATCGTCAGTGTTTGTCGAATAGTAATTTGCAGTCTGTATTAGCTTCAGAGAATAATAACAACGAAGGAGGTTCGATCAATTGTGAAGATGGTCAAACTATGTGGACGAACGTTACTTTTGATTCCACTACGTTCAAGTTGAAGTATTTCGGTAAGTTATATCTACAGCCTGTCAGGCATATACAGTATTTAACGTTTTTATTTATTTACAAGTATCGACATTATTTAATAATACGTATTTCGTGTACTTAGGTAATGATGATCCTGATAATACTTCACGCATAAAACTACCGAAGCCTTGGAACGCAAACAAGGTATTCAATCGAACAGAAGAAAGTCTTCTGTTGACATGCGTCGTACCAATGCATAAAACTCAGAAGTTTATCCTTGAGAAAGCTGTCAATATTAAGCCTTCTAGGGAAATGGTTTATGAAGTATATTCTACGCCTGTAGATGTAACAAATATTAAAATTCCACAAGTTTTGGAGAAAATTTCTACGTTACCAGAGATTTTAAAGAAATTTAAAGATATGCGAATTTGTAAAGGAATCGAAGCTATGAGTCTCAAAAATAAGCAAGAAAATGCTGATTTACAAAGAGATATTCATTCAAATTTACGACATAAAGACTGCTCCATTCTATCGATTAACAGCCAAAGGTGTAATAACTGTAAAAGATATATGAATAAATATTGTCAGAAAATCAGACCGATACAAAACACGGAAAAAGTGCAACGTACTTCAACGAATTCTCCTGGACAAGTTAATTACCAAGCTTTAAGAAAGAAAATGTGGTATCAAGCAAAAGAGCGAAAACCAAAACACACGATAGAGTCACTAACAGAATTGATTAAAAATCACCAGGCAAAAGTTGCGAGAATCCCAGAAATAGTATTAGAAATAATTCCTAAGAGTGAGAGAGCTTTCGTCAAAGAAATTATTTTGGCAGCACAAAAACTAGATCCAAGTGGTAATTCTTATTCTAACGAATTTATGACGCTGTGCGTTATGATGAGCATCAGATCGCCAAGTTATTATGAATTCCTACGGAAAAACGAAATTCTGCCGGTGCCTTCAACGAGGACTGTCAGAGAATATTTGATCCTTGTGGGCAACAAGTCGTCGTGATGACAAGTTGTTTAAACTCTTATGGAAATAAATTTGAAGTCTACTGGAATAGAACCGAAAAAATGTCATGGCATTAATTTGAAAAAATCGATCGGAACATCTTTGCAAAATTTAACGTATTATGATTTAACGAACTTCTTTTTTTCATGTGATAATTAGATCGTAGATTTGACTACTGTCATATTTATAATATAATAATACTAAGTATTCACGATGCTTTATCACGATGCTACTTTGTAATATTTGATACGTAAATGTACTTTATTTGTAACTGTAAAAATTATTTTTAAACAAATAAGATGCCGAATTCTTAAAAGTACTTGTTCCATATCATTTTTCCCTATAATCTCCTAAAGTTTATTCGCCCATTATACAGGGTGGTTCACCCAAAGTATGCACCGTTACAAAAAATATCAAAATATGTGCGTTGCACGAAGGAATGTTATATACAAATTACTATTTTTGCTTTACTATTAACGTTCTAAAAGACTACGCTATATAGTGCATTAATTTTTTTTATAGAGTGAGGCGTTTCGGAGATTTGAAAGAAAACTTTGTTTTTTTGCACTGCACTATGTAAGCTGCGGTATGCGATGCAGTCCGCAATATAAGATGCAGCGTGTAAGGTGTGCGGTAAAAGCAGCGTAATGCGAGAGGAGTATAGAAAGATATTCAACTTTCGAATGAGCAAAATCAGCTTTCATCGATAATCATTCGATACAGAAATTAAATGAAACAGAAGTGTTATAAATGCATGCAATTGTTAATTTTGCAAATATAAATTTGCATGCAATGTATGATAAACAATAAATGATAGAATTTTTATAATTAGTACTATATTATTAAAATCAGTATTAATTTGTATTAATTATCGTGGAAATCTCTCCGTAGTTAATATAATGGTAGGAATCTTTTAAATGGACGCGAATGGCAAGAAGGAATGAGGTGTGCGAATGGATAATAAGTGGATAGCGGGTGAGAGATACGAGAGATGCAATAAAAGGAAGTAAGCGCACTAGTTAAGTAGTAGGTGATTGTCGAGAGAAAGAGTGCGAGCAACGGTTTTCGGGAATATTTCATCATTTATACCATGTTATATCTTATACATTAATTTAAACTACTGGATTTTCCTATTTCCAGCGTTTTATTTTTCTCTTTAATAATAAATTCCATTGTTCAAAGATGGAATGAGGAAGAGGATTTTCCGATGAATAAATCAAACAGATTTGGGTCGAAATAAATCAACCGTTTATCGAAGCTATTGGGGGTGAGGATGTCGCGAAGGAGAGGACATTAGGACAATACGTGGTCATAGTTTGCGGAGCCTTGAGGCCCAACGGCAGGCCGTTTTAATGTAGGTAGGAGGATTTTAACGGGACAGGATAATTGCCAGAGGTCAGGGATGGGGTGCGAGGACAAAGACTTTGTAGCGAGAAAGGAATATTGCCAGGAATATCCGTCACGTGTAAAGACACAAAGGCTTCGCAGTGAGGGAGGAATATTTTTTACGAGCATTGGAATTATACGGTGGAAGCAAAAAAAGTGAATGGGCGTTGTACGTAAATGAAAGAAAAATCTTTGTTCAAACTGCGAAGGCTTCGAAGGTCGATCTGTTCACTACTGAGGCTGTCCTACGACTGATGAACTCAAGTTTAGACAAAGGCGTTGTTTATGTTAGCAGTCATATCTACATTATGCTTCTCAGAACTGATTTTTTTTACTTTAGGACCTTTAATACGTTTAAACAACATGTAACTCACGCGATCGCAACTAAATAACGATATTATTTTTTGCAAATAATTAAAAAATTCTAAATAAAGCTTATAGCTATAATTATAAAATGTTCATCTACATTTTCTTAACGTATGCAAAAAAACTTTCAAGTACTTACTTATCGTAAATGTTGATTGTTAAAAATGTACTAGGTTCAGAGAAAAATTTTCATCGGAAAAAAAATCCGTAAAAAGCTCGTTGCAAAAGGAAGAATCAGAAAATTCGTCAGATGGCGATGAAAAAACTGAATATAACGAAGGAGATGAAATTCCACAACCTGAAGACTCTTCTACTATTATATTAAACGTCGTTGAATCAGATGCTGGAAGTATTTGTGATGAGAGTAACATAAATGCTTTTTCCAGTATACAACGTAAGTTATTGAAAAGGAAACGGTCGATGTCGAGATTGAAATGAGGTTTATCAGTGATAAATTGTACTTTGCAGGAACTGAACAAGTTAAAAAAAAAATGATATATGTTTAAATAAAAATGAATCAGTTTGTAAAAGGAAGCTGAAAGAAGAAGAAACAATTTCTGAATCTGATTTATTGGCACAGCAGTGTAACAAAAAAGTAAAAGTTAGTAACGTCGTAACTGCAACCTGTAAAACTAGCGAACTCTATTAAATCCCCTGGAGTCAATAATTCGGGTAATTTTTATTATTACAACAAACACCTATAACAAGAATTATAAGTATCATTCTGAATAAAATTGATGTCCTTACTAGATACAAACCTTGCTACGAAGTCAGCTCATAATGATTCGCAAGTTGGGCTTGCAAATTCACCCGATGGAATCATACACGTAAACATTGAGTATTCACCAACAGAATTTCACTATTCCGTGAATATTGAATTTTTTAAATTCATTTAAAATTATTTGAATTTTTCAACGCGACCCCTCTCTCCGAGCTATCCAGCCTACCTGCCCCACCGGGCCTGCCTGCCCGCCCATACTTCCACTCACCACCTAACTGGCATAGTAGTTGGGGAGGGGCTTTCTGGCATCCTTGTCCAATCGGCTACCTGCGAACATCACCAAAAGACCGATGATTGGTCTTTTCCTTGTATCTGCGCTGTACCTTTTTACCTGCATGCGCGAAGAATTGAAAAATCTTTTCCGGAGATTTTCGTCATCAGTCGTGGCTTGATCGCCGTAGAGTGCGGAACAGTTAAAGTAAAAAGGTAGAAGTAAGCAAGAAAGTGAAGTAATGGGCGAGAAAATGTCAGAAGTGGTTAACGGCGAACTGCTAAATGAAAATCCGCGTCAGAATCCGGTGCTATGTACCGATAAAAACAAGGTAGCGAAACTAAGTTTGTGGGAGAGAGTAAAAGAAGAACTGAAAATTGAAGGTAAGTTTTTGTTTATCTTTCACTGTACAAGCAATTCGTGTATACAGCTTCGGACAATTATTCTGAACCCACTACCGCTTACGCGTGAGTTCCCTAGCGAGACAATATTCAGAAGTAGTGAGAAATCTATTGGTTAAAATTTGTTATTGCGTTAAAAACTGTACACTATTATTTTAATATCTATTTAGTCCTGAAAATTAAGTAATTTCTTACCTGTTTTATAGGAATCAATCTGTATAGCGACGAAGAGACACGGGTTGGTGGGAGCGGCGAATGCAGCGCGGGTGCGCGCAATTGCATAAATTGCAAGACGGGACAAGAATTGGTGAACCCGCTACAATTATATGATGACGATGATGAGGAAGAAATCCAACCGCAAAGGAAAAGAGTGAGGATCATAGAGGAGTCAATCAGCAACATTAGTGATTATGTAAAACTGAAACGAGAGCTACTGGAGAAGAGGATACGAAAAAAGCCGGACTTAGTAGAGGCAACGATGCGGTCATCGTACGACATGCTGCGATGCCTATCAAAGAAACGATTTTTCGATTTTTACTGTAAATACATTGCACTGCTAAACGAAGAATTGCAAGAACACAGAAACTCTGAAGGGGACAAATCAGTGGTTGAAGTGAAAAAGAGCGAAGTTGATAGAGAAAACAATTAGCAACATTAATGATCACGTAAAACTGAAACGAGAGCTACCGAAGAAGAGCTAATAGGAAAGAAGCCTGACTTAGTAGAGGCAACGATGTCTGTCAAGGAAAATCTTTTTTAATTTTTACTCTAAATACATTGTAATGCTAAACAAAGAATTGCAAGAACGTACGAATCTCTGAAGGGGAAAAATAAAGGTTTGATATGAAAATGTTACTTTTATTGCTTACCTCAACGCACGCTATCCTGCCACGCCACGAACCCAACCCCCGCATTGAACTAGTTCATAAAAGCTTCCCTTCCTTGGAAATAATTATTGCTTTATATATTATTGACTACGTAAGATGACTACATACCAGTCGATTTAAAAATTGTCGAAGATAAAAAGCTATTTAATAATAATTCTACATTATACTCATTCATAACTGTGGTAACGAGCACGTTTTCGAAATATGCCATGGAGGGCGTACAAGTACGTATTTTCTTATTCATCACAATGAAAATATTTTTTTATCCAATGCAACTGTGTATAAAAACTGGTAAAATAATGATAAATTAAAATGTGACCTGAAAGGTACATGGACCCATAGAGGGTGCAATATTCGAAGAAGATCTAAATACTGAATATAATTTCATAACTTGAATTCAATTAAAGGTCCTAAAGTGAAAAAATCAGCTCTGAGAAGTATAGGTAGATATGACTGCTAATTAAACTGCTATTAAATCAATCTTCCTAAAAAAATATAGAGTTCACTTTGAAATCTCCTCCATGCCTTCACCCACGCAAGAAATATTTGTATCACAACATGGTCCCCCTTATACCGTGCAAGTCTTCATATATGATATTTTTTCATATTGTTACAAATAACGATAAAATTCGAGATAGACAGAGTTATTGCCCCACTCTGTGTGGACATAGTGATACTGCATCCGATTATTATGCATTGGCGCGTAGATTGTTACCCTTTACATTTTACATTTCGTTGAAATGATCCAAGTATTCTGTCCACCGAGGCGAAGAATGTCTTCGTTACAATTGCTCATAAATTCAATACATTTTTCAATTGCCTATTATTCCTATAATTGCGTATAACTCTTACCATCATTATTGTGCTCTCGTGCTTTAGCAAAAATTTTCACTAACGATACAAAATTAACACATTGTTATCGGGCGCTTCGCGTCGCTGGGAATGGGCGATTTTTTGAAAAATCCTTGCGAATTTTGTCGTTACGTAAAATCACTATAAATTGAATTCATTACTTTGAATTTCTTTATGAAACTGATTTTCTCAATTCACTTTCTCGGTACTTAAATATTACCGTACTTCTAAAAGGTATGACTAAAGTGGTATGAAGAGAGAGAGAGAGAAAGATGGGTAGAAACTAAATAAAGAACACATAAACGAATATAAAAAACGAATTATATTGTATAGCATAAAAATATACGTTCCACTGGTCCGAATGGAAATGAATAAATAACTATCAACTAAAAATGTTCGTGTATTTGTTTTAATAGCTATTAAGGTACATGTGCTTTAATAATTTCCCAAGCTCGGAACCATTCAATATTCTGTACAATAACCTAAAATAGTGCCTCATTTTAGTATTCTTATCAATTCGTTTGCGATGTGCTTGTGTCGCTTCAATATAGCAACTTGCAATAAAGTGTTTTCACAACTATTGCGAGCGTTCGTTACAGCCATGAACTCGTCAGGTTTTGACCGTCTCAGAAGATTCAGTTTACTGATAATTTCGATATTACCATTGCTCGAGTCTCTAAACGATTCATCGGTCAGTTGAAACAAATCAGAGATTTTCCGATTTTTACTAAGACCACATGGCGTTTCACCTTTCCTGTTTTTAATACTATACATCGCTCCGTAACTAAGTAAGCAACAAACGACATCGTGGAAACCTTTTGAAACGGCGATATGCAGCGGTGTGTTGCCGGTTGCAGATGCTCGAGCGTTAATAAAATTACTTAATTTACGCTGATCTACTTGTTGCAGCAAGACTCGCACAACTTCCTTATGGCCGTTAATAGCGGCAGCGTGTAACGGAGTGTTACCCTCGTTGCAGGTTACATAAAAATCGGCGCCATTTTTCAATAAGAAATGCAGAACGTTTAAATGACCATTGCTAGCTGCATAATGTAAAGGCGTTCTTCCGTCGGAATCCTTATCATTCAAATCGATTCCGGAGGCGAACTGGCGTTGGACCGTTTTTATATCGCCACTACTAGCAGCATCGTTGGTCTTCTTCTGTATCGAACAAATAACTGCAAAAATATCGACGTTGGATTGGTTGAGGTCTAAGTTAAATAACTGCAAAATTTTTAGTGTCTGTTGAAGGATAGGATGATCAGACGGGAAAACAGCTTTCATTCTATTAATGACTTTCAGACAGGTGGTCAGCACGCCCAGCGATTTACTGTGCTTAGCAAGTAAGCGTATCAAGTGATAATAACCGAACAGTACTTTCTGATCATTCGGCCCATAAGCAGTTTCTTGGATGCGTATTATCTCTTTGTATCTCTTCAATGCTTCCTGGTATCTGTTCTGTTCAAAAAGTACGTACGCGTATTGATGTAAAGTCTTCACAGTATCTGTAGGAGTAACGTCACTCATACTTCCCATTTTAGCCAGTACTTCTTCAAAGACTTCCAACGCCTCCTCACATTTCTTTTGCTTGCTCAGTAAGAAAGCTATATTAGTCTGAACAGCCAACGTGGTCGGATTGTTCAATCCGAATTTGTGTTTCGCACTTTCGAACATAGTCCTGTACACATCTAACGCCTCATCGTACCTATCGAATCGTTCTAATACCACTCCCAAGTGATGCTGAGTAAACATAGTATCCAAATCATCCGGCCCAAACAACTCTTCCTGCTTTCGATAAACTTCTTGATACAAGTTCAATGCTTCTTCGTTTCTGTTTGCTTTAGCTAAAACCAGGGCGTTCATGGATTTCGACTTTAAAGTGGCTCTATCATGCGGGCCCAGCGTTATGGTCTGCCTCTCATGAAGCAGTTCATACGTCGTTAAGGCCTTGTCAAACATATTTAGCTTGAGGTATGTTTCTGCCAAGTATGCCTGAGCATCCAACGTGGACAGATTCTCTGCTCCCAGTATTGATACTCTGTTGTCATAGACGCTCTTGAAGATAGGCAAAGCTAATGGGTATCTCCTTTGAGTTAGCAACTTTATCCCCATGGACATCGTAAGACAAATGATTCTTGGCACTAACTTCAGTTCGTCAAGATTCGAAAAGTTACCGTGCATCGCGACGAGAAGCAACGGTCTATTCTCTTCGTTACGGGCATTCATCACTGCCCTTATAATCTCTACGTCGCCGATCTGATTAAGCACCTCGACTACACTGGCATCATCATCTTTAACTCTCCGAAATATGTCGCTTATCGTTTTCAATAAATTTCTTACAGCTTCGCCGGTTGCCATATCTATCGGTGTTTTACCATCGGTAGAAGCAGCGTTGTATATCGCAGACTTATATAACAGAATTTGTGCGACTCTCAGGTGAGCATGTTTCGCAGCTGCATGCAGCGGCGTGAGTCCGTTGCTGATAACGTTAGGCTTAGCTGAATATTCTAATAATTTCTTGACAGCGTTAAAGTAGCCTTTCGACGCGGCGAAATGCAACGGTGTCACACCGGTAGCGTCTTTCGCCTCAATGATAGCTCCCGCTTTAATCTGTAACTCAATGGCGGCCGCGTTATCATGTTTCACAGCCTGGAACAATTTCCATATTGAAAGTAGCTGCTGCTCGATATCCACATTGTTCTCAGCCATCTCCATTGCTACTGTGTTACACATATCGGCGGCATTGTACATCGCGCCGTTCTTTAATAAAATTTCAACGATCTCCGCGCAATTCGCTCTAACGGCATTATGCAACGGAGTGGTGCCGACGTTGCTTTTGGCGTTGACGTCAGCGCCTTTTTCTATCAAGTATTCCACGCATTCCAATCGGCTCTCTTGCGTGGCGTAGTGCAACGGGGTCCCGTTAGCTATGTCAAGCTCATCCACGCTTAACCCTCTGCTAAGGAAATACTGTAAGATGTCTTTGTTAGCCGCGTAATGTATGGGTTTCGAGAGGAACGAAGTTTCGCCATGGACATCAGCGCCTTCGTCCACCAGATATCTGACCAGCTCCAAGTTAGGTATCCGCGAAGCGATATGCAGTAACTTCGAATCACTGTAATCGATATTTAGATCAAACCTTCTGTACCGCAGCAGAATCTTAACGATATCCAAATGGCCATGCTTCACCGCCATTTCTAAAGCTGTTTTATTCATCCCGTCTCTCTCGTCGATCGTGGCTCCGTTATTTAATAAAATCTTGACGTTATTACAGTGGCCCATCCTCACCGCCAAATGCAGAGGCGAGTGTCCATCCGTAGACCTCGCATTGACATCAGCTCCGTCCGTTATTAATAATTCTACCACATCATCGTGACCTTTTTCCGCTGCGTCGTGCAACGGTGTCTTATCGTAATTACTCCGAGCATTAACGTCGGCTCGCTTTGATATCAAATAGTCCACTATATCTACGCGACCGGCCGCAGCAGCTCTATGTAATATCGTCCTACCATCGCAGTATCTTCGGTTAACAGGCTCGTTTGTTATCCTTAGAATCATTTCTACGATCCCTGTGCGACCCTCGATAATCGCTTCTTCTAAAATTGAACTGCCCCCCGCCTCTGGCTGGTAATTATCTCTGTTCGCGATCAAAAGAGACTCGACGATAGTCTTGTAGTTCAAGTGAATCGCAGTAATTATTAGATCATCGAATGGGACGTCGGATATATTTTCGTTAGCCAGTAATATTTTAACGATTTCTTTGTAACCTTTATCAACCGCTATGCTTAACGGCGTCCCTTTATCGCTTCTCGCGTTCACGTCAGCCTGATGGTTTAACAACAGTTCAACAACGCGTACATGGCCGTGAGAAACAGCTTCGTGCAACGGTGTCATGTTGTCCCTACTTTTAGCGTTCACGTTAGCCCTGTATTGAACGAGCAGATACACGTTCAGCAGGCAACCGGTCGCTGCAGCGATATGCAACGGAGTCAGCCCATTATAAGTTGTATTGTCGACTATAGCTTTCCTTGATATCAGAGTATCGATAACGGGTCCGTTGTCAGGAACAGACGCGGCAATGTGCAGCGCTGTCATGCCCTCGCCGTTCCTAGTGTTCACTTTCATCTTATTGTCTATTAAATACTCGGCGACCTGATCTCGCCTAGCCTCGGCAGCTGCGTGCAACGCAGTCCAGCCTTGAAACGTTTTACCGTGAATATGCGCTTTATTTTTCACCAGAAGCTGAACGATCCGCCGGTAGCCACCCCTCGACGCGTAATACAACGCGGTGGCGCTGAACACGTCTTTCGAATGAACGTAGACGCCGTGGTCGATGAGTACCTTCGTCACGTGCCAGTAGCCGTGCTGTGCCGCGAAGTGCAACGGAGTCGAGTACATAAAAGTCGTGATGTACGCGTTGGCGTTGTTCTTCAGTAAAATCCTGAGTACCTTGATATACCCGCGCATAGCGGCGTAATGCAAAGGCGTGTAGAAATACATTTTCTCGCCGAGATTGACATTGGCCCCGTGTGCCAAAAGTATATCTACCACAGCCACGTGGTTATCAATGACGCCGTAATGCAACGGCGTGCGACCCAGCATGTCCCTGCAGTCGATTTTAGCACCGTGCAAAACTAGAATAGCCACTAGTTTCAATTGGCCAATTTGCGTTGCCAGATGCAACGGAGTCGCGCAGCTCAAGTTCTCACCATTGACATTCGCGTTGTTCTTAAGCAAAAAATTAACCATCTCGAAGTAGCCTGATTCCGTGGCTATGTGCAACGGAGTGTATCCCAGCGCGTTTATCTGGTTTATGTTCATGCTCGCGTCGCTCTCTATTATATTAAACATATCGATGTTGTCGTTTGATATCGCGTGATGCAAAGGCAAATTCCCGCCTATATCTCGCATGTCCTTTTTAGCTCCGTTAGCCAGTAACGCCTCCACGGTGTCCTGGTGATCGTTCTCAGTGGCAACGTGCAACGGTGTTCGTTCATTATTGTCCACGACGTCCACGTTGAAAATCAATTGTTCCACGAAATACTTGACGATACTCGTCCTCCCGTTTGCAGCTGCGATATGCAACGGTGTCTGTCCATCGACGTCTCTAACGTTGACGTCCACGCCGTGATCGAGGAGAAATCTCACCGTCTCGAGACTCGATCCTTTCGCTGCGAAATGTAACGCCGTCCAAGAATTAATGCTTCGAGCACGCATGTCCGCGCCCGCTTGTAGGTAACGTCTCAGGCTCTCGATGCTTCCTTCTTCCGACGCTGCGAACATTCCTTTCTGGGCAGCAATAGCCGCGAGGTTTCGGCTGTATTTAACCTTAAATTTCGAACAGCCAATTTCCGTTGCTTTTCCAAGCTTCCTTTCATCGTTGATTACGTCCAGCGAAACAAGTTTCTTAGCATTGAGGAGAACCGCTATCGACGGATCTGATAACAATACATTTAGTAAGGTACACTCGTGGTCCAAATGATCGCGTAGACATTTTCCAGTTACGAGGGGAGAGCTGTCGTCGAAAAAGGATAAATTGTTTTCTAGATAATGCTTCGAATCTAGAATCGACAATATTTCCAACAAGAGCGCCTCGATCGCCGATTGCAACCCCTTGTTATCCTTATAAGAAGAAAGGTTCTTAATTACATCGCTCGTTAATAGATTGTCGGTTAAAATGTTCGTCAGTTCGGTCAGCCTTAACGCGAGTAACTCGTCGTACCTTTCCTCGTGTCGGCGCTGATCCACAAACGTACTCCTCTTGTTCAGTCTCCCTCCAGTGCCGAGGACCCATGTTATGTCGCTGGTTTGGTATTTGACAAAGTGAGAAACTCTCCCCATTAGTTCGCGGATTTTCTCCAATCTGGTGTACGGCATCCGCGGTTCGACGGTGCAGAAAATAATCTCGGATAATTCCAGCAGCAGTTGCAGGTCCCTTGGTTCGAGCGGCGACCTTATGCTCTTCGTTGCTTCCTTAGCGTAGAATTTCACGTTCCTAACGACGTTATCGTTGACCTGGCAGTTACTCGAGAATAACAAGCTTGTGCTCTTCAACATGTAAAACGGTACCGTAAAACCGTCATTCGTTTCCTTATGCTTCTCTCTGCTTATCGACGTGCCGATTATATTTCGGATCTCGTGGATAAACATTTCTTCGTGTTCCGTTATCTCGCTTATGCTGTTCTCGAGCTCCGTGACAAGGGCCTCGACGTCCTCGCATTCCGAGCTGACCAGGTCTTTCACGGTCAGACCGTGGTCCAAGTTGCAGAACGCCTCGGCCGCTTCTGCCAGTTCGTCGAAATCCACCGCGTCGGTAACGTTCCGCAGAAGCGAGGTCATGGCTACAATTTTCTTCTCGCGAAGTACGTAGGCGACGCGGTCGCCTATGTCCTTCAGGCAAGCCTGCATTTCGCCGAAACCGCTGGCATCCATAGTTTCTTGGATTCGTGTTCTCCTCGCGTGGGAATAAGCCTGCGACGGTGAGTTACGAAAATCCAGGATTAATTCCCTCGTGATCTCTGGCACCGACATGACGAGAAGTTTGCTAATGGTATAAGATAAATTCGGATATCTCGTAGTATTTTGCGCGCAGTAACCGACGAACTGCAACCCTCTCGTGATAATCAATTGTCCCTCTCTTTGTTCAGCGTCGACCGATAACGCCAACCCGATGTAGTCGTTCATCCGTTTTAACGTGTAGACGTCTCTAAGTTGCCGATAATCCATATACAATTCTTGGAACTCAGGATGAGCCATTATTATTTTTGATATACATTTTTTACGTGTCTCTTGCGGATAATTGTTGGATAACTCGAAGCCCTGCTGATTTCCAAGCACCGTCGCGAACTCCTTCAAATGGACAAGCACCCTCTCTTTGTGTAACAAGGAACGGTAAAATAAATTTATCTCTTGCCGCTTCGCGCGCGAGCAAATGAAGCAGCTCAAACAGAATTCCATCTCGTCCCAAGGTAGCCTGTCGTACGTCGATTTCCACAGCTGCTTTAGTATATGAATATTCTCCGCGATACACGTTGCTACGAATATGAATCTTTCATCTACCCTTGTCGCTTCCGAATAATCAGCCGCTAACAAATTAATATTTTCAATCACAAAGTCAACGCGTTCTTTAATACCATTAGATATGTTATCCAAGCTTTGATTCTGAGCCGGGGTGTTAGAAAAGAAACGTAGGTCTGTTAACCTGGTTTCAGTGCAAATTTGCATCTCGTCTGATAACTGTATATTTTTCAACTGCAACTCCTCGTAGGCGCTCGATAAGGCTTCATCTAATTCTTCCGCGTGATAATCCGCGTAATCGCCTGGCCACTTATCGATCAGCGTGTCGAGAAGTTCAACGTTATTCCAACGCAAACTATAATAAAACGCATTGTGGCCTGCTCCATCCTTCTCGTTGAACGTTATGGCTCTTCTTCCAATGTTAACAGACAAATTGTTTAAAATCTTGTTGCTAAATACACATTTCAAAGCCTCGATTTTATTGTATTTACAAGCTAAGATGATCAGGTTGCTACTTTTTAGAGGACTATCCGCGCTATCGTATAATTCTCGCAATTTACGTCTATCTTCTATGCTGTTGACGTATCCGACGAAACTGGACAAAGTTTTAAGGATACCAACATCGCCTTCGGACACTGCCGTTACCAGTTCGTTAAGGATCACAAAGTAAATCCCTCTTCTCTTCCACTCTGCGTCACAGAATTGTCGATACTCTCGTTCAAACTTCTTCTTTGACAAGTTTTTACGTGATATCAGTGTTCCATACTTTTCGTAGCATGTAATGTATTCCGCGGTGTTTCTCTCATTGTCAAGATACACCGGTTCCGGTTCGATATCCATGATCCTAGAAGTATGTACAAGTACAGATTCGGACAATTATTCTGAACCCTAGCGGGACAATATTCACACAAGTAGTAAGAAATCTATTCTGGTTTATGTTGTTTCAATGCTCCAGGCTTAAGCATTGGCATCATCATCATCATCATCATCATCATCATCATCATATGCCGAAGCATTGAAACATAAACGAAAATAGATTTCTTACTCTACTTGTGAATATTGTCCCGCTAGGGAACTCACGCATAAGCAGTAGTGGGTTAAAATACATATAATATATTAGTAGCAATTAATTATATATCAGTCATAATTATAATATATTAGTAATTATAATATATCAGTCATAGTGACTGGTCTGGTAAATCTAGTGTTAAAGTACTTTAATATAATTCTACTTTATCAGCATTTCGTTTCTTCAATTTTGATTATAAAAATAGAAATTTACACAGGGCGAAAGGGAGCTGATAATGACTGCAAGTATCTACGTATCTATCAGCGTGATTATTAATCTGCTAAATCAATTAAATATTTCATCTACATACACAGTAGCCCGTTTCAAGTAAACACAAAATGTACTCTATTTATAAGAGTATGCCAAGATAGCTAGGACATAGCTAGGACTCGATTTAACGGATTCTACGAGCGGAACAATTGTTAATCGTTTGCTAATGCTGAAAGCCCGTTAAATAATATGTGACCGTAGAATGTATTCTAACATTTTTGTTTTTTCATTTAAATATATAGATCACATATAGTAGATATTTGATAATATAATGATGAACATATAAAATATGAAATATGAAAAGATAAACACTTATTACAATCTATAATTTTAGTCTATTTAGAGTGTATCTTTTTACTGATATTATTCATTTGGACAAGAATTCGGAGACTATGTATAATAATCTCGAATGACAGAAAATATAATATAAACTTTTTATAGAATCAGTGGTCGTCAACGAGAACAAAATGTGGAGAGTGAGTGTGAGTCAGTGAGAAGTCTCATATAAAATAACTTGCTTCATGATTTTATCAAAGTACGCTTCATATAATATAGTTAGACGATGAACATTAACTACCATTTTTACAATGAATAAGTCTATCTTCTAATCTATTCTATTGTGTAGTTCGAGTTTCGAGATTATAGTCTATCTACTAATCTATTCCTAAATTTTGAGAAATTCAAATGTGCTTCTCTGAGCCTATGAAATCAACGACTGGTGGTATTCGGTTAAAACGTTGCCTCTTACTGGTTCACCTTGTACGATAATCACGAGTAACTGTTAATTCAGTTTAATTTACTCACCTATATTAGATCCGAATATTTGGCGGATAAATCTCTATGCTTTCTATCCAGAAACTACAAATCAATCCACACTTTCCAAAGCAATGGGAACCTTTACTCATCTGTCCTGGAATTCTAACTATCATAACTGAGGGATCTGTCTACAGAGACGAAGACGGGGCGAAGATAAACAAATGCGCGTAAGCAACGCTCGAGCTCGAATAGGATAACTGTAGTCGCGCGGAATGTGATTGGAAGCGGAGGGGAAGGACCAAAATATGAGACTGAATTCAAAAATATAAGACACAAGTTTGACTAGAGACTTGCCTGAAGGCTTGCCGTACTGGACTAGCTCAAAAAGGCTTATCGACCAAAATAAAACAGACTACTTTTCCTTTCTTTAACCCTTTCACTTCAAACGACGGATATATCAGTCTTCCACATGAAAATTCGTCGAGTCGATCGCCGGATATATCTGACATACATTAATATAAATGAATTAATATAAATAATTACGATAATAATATAAAGATAACAATTATCATGTATAAACATAATAAGAGTAATATAATAAGTTAATGTAAATAATATTAATATAAATTAATCTATATTTTAGTCTACGTACATTTCGTATATTCGTCGGGACGTCCCAGAGTATTGAGTATTGGAAAGGCAGTCCGAACTGCCGTAGCGAAAGGGCTATATAGGGTTAACCTGCTATGAGTATTTAAATACGCGGGATGTACCTTTTCAAGAAGTTGAAATTCTAAGGTGCCCAATTGTTTGAAAGCACCTTCTTGGCCAGATGTAGAAGCAACCTTGGCTTTTTTTGCGAAGAAAAACAAAAACCGAAGCGATAATAAAATAATGACTATCGTTTGTTCGATCCGTTTAATTACCAAATATTTTTTAATCTAGATAAAGTTAGAGTATGATTGCACACGAAAGAAAATAATGGAAGGCTTGTTCCCTTGGACACGTACTTCTTACATTTACATATTACAAACAATTTTCTGCTTTGAAAAAAAAACTTAAAACTCAATTTTCTGGTTGTTTTTTTTTTACAATAACAATTTTCTCATTCCTCCTATTTCCTATCAGGAAGAATAATATTATTTTTGAAAAGAACAGGTGTAACAAATGGAAATAAAATGGCAAGTGAAACGTAAAATACATGAAAAATGTAGTTTTATTAGAAAACACAAAAAAATATGTGTAATATATATATAAATAGATAAATACAATGCAAAGTGATAGACGTTAAAATAAAAAATTTTCTATGCGTTAATTCCGATTTTTTGTTATGTCTCGTATCTCTGAATAATTGAAATCTTGCAGTCATTCAACATTCCGCACCGGAAAACCCCTCAGTTTCATAATTTCCATCATCATTTCTAGCACGCGCCTCGACATCTCGAAGTGTGAATGAGCCAAAGCAGCTTGCGATATAGTTTTTCCTTCGCTGCTGCGGGCGTTCCCTATTGCCATGAAATAATCAGGCTTCGACAATCTTAGATCATTTAATTTCACGACGAGATCCCAATTACCATTTTTCGCGTCTTTAAATGAATCGTTAATCATTTTCAGTAAATTAATCATGCCCCGACCTCTGCTAACATCAAGCGGCGTTTCACCGTTCTTGTTTTTAACGTCATAAGTCGCTCCGCGTTCGAGTAAATGACAGGCAATAGCTACGTAGTTGCCTTCAGCTGCCAAGTGAAGCGGCGTATTTCCGTTAACAACAGTTGCAGCGTTAATGCATGCGTTTAATTTCTCATGGTTGAGTTTCCTCAGCAAAAAGTCGACGACTATCTCAGAACCCCTTGCAACGGCTGCGTGCAACGGGGTATGACCTGCGATACAGGTTGCAGAAAGATTCGCATCACATCTCAACAAGTAGTTTACACTCCGTAGCTGAGACTTGCGGGCCGCAAGATGTAGCAGCGTGCTCCCGTCATCGGGGTCTAACTCATTTATGTCGATACCCTGGCTGAACATCCTCTCCATAGCATCGAGATCTCCGGTGACAATAGCTCTGATGACGTCGTACTGCACAGAGGCACCAATCGCATCGGCATCGCAGCCGTCGGCCTCGAAGATGAAGTGAAGCGTTTCCTTGATCTTTTTTATGTTGTTACGCATGGAGGTATCACGTTCATAAGCTCTCATGAGCGGTTCGTAGATTCTGTGGAAGGTTTTCAGCGCACCGAGCCGTTTGCCCTGCCTAATAAGCAAATTTACTATGCTGTACTGTGTGGTCAACGTTTCCGGATGGCTCGGGCCTAAAGCAATCAATTCTCTTATTAGCAAGTCTTTGTAAGCGTCCAGTGCTTCCTGGTAGTTGTTCTCCTGGAAGAGTATACTCGCGATGCTATATTCCGTTTTAAAAGTGTCGGGATGTTCTTTGCCGTGACTAACTTTCATTCGCTCGTGAACAGACTTGTACTTTTGCAAAGCTAGTTGAGTTCTACCCTGACTCTCCAACACAATAGCCGTATTATTAAGCGCGCTCACAGCATCCATATCGTAGTCCCCGTTTGCAGCTGACCACTTGTTGAATGCCGATTCGTAATTTTCTAAAGCGGCGTCGTACCTCCCCAGACTATGTAATATCATCGCCATTTGAAATTGAAGAATTACAGTCTCGGGGTCGGACGGCCCTAATATTTTGACTAGTTTCTCAAAAGCTTCGTAATAAATATCCAACGCTTCCCGGACCGCACCTAATTTACTTAAAATCTGACCTATCGAAGTTTTCGTGTCTATAGTGTTTACATTATTCGCACCCAATGTTGCCATGTGCTTGTCATAAATCTCTTCGTAAATCGTTAGAGATTCACTCAACGATCCGTCCTTGTACAACGCTCTGGCTATTAGCTTTTTAAGGTTCAACGTGAACGGATTATTTGGTCCCAGTAACTCCGTTCTCTTCTCCAACGCCTTTTCGAAGAACCTTATGGCTTTCCTGTATTCATACTTGTCCATCAGTTTCAGACCACTTCTAATGCTGACATATGCATGGGGCTGTATCGCTTCCTCGAGGAGTCTAATTTCTTTAAATCGAGCGATCGTCGCGGTAACAAGTAGCGTCTCTTTGTTATTGTTACAGGCTCTCATTACTATCTTCATCGTCTCGACATTCTTGATCTCGCGAATATCCTCGACTAAACTAGCATCGTTGTTTTTAGCTTTTTCGAATAACTTGTCCATCAATGTAAGCCAATTTCTTATGTTTTTCTCCGTGGCCAGGTCTAGCGGCGTTCGACCATTCGCTGAAACAGCGCGGTACGTCGCGCCTTTGCACAACAGCTGTACCACGTTTCTCACCTGAGAATGTCCCGCGGCGTAATGCAACGCCGTTTGCCCCTTGCTCATCGCGTCAGGGTTAGCCCCACCTTCTAACAATATCTCGACGCATTTACTGTTATTTTTCGACGTTGCGTAATACAGCGGTGTCATATCATTCGCGTCTTTCGCATCAACAATCGCACCCGATTCGATGTGTCTCTTCGCGCCAGCTAAACTGTTAGTAATCACATCTTGGAATAATTGGCCGGTCAATTTCAGCAACCGCTTAATCTCTTCACTGGTGTCATCGGATGGAACATGTTTGAATTTATCAACAGCATTGTACATCGCGCCGTTTTTCAATAAAACTTGAACGATTTTCTTGGACTTATTCAAGGCGGCCAGGTGCAAAGGAGTCCTGCCTGTATGGTCTTCAGCATTGACGTCGGCACCCTTTCCTGTCAAGTATATCACCGCATCCATTCGACACTCCCGTGTGGCGTGGTGCAACGGAGTGTTCTCATCTCCATCCAATTCATTGACATTCACTCCTTCTTTGAGGAGGTATTCCAGGACGTCTATATGATCAAGTTGAGCCGCGAGGTGTATGGGTCTCACGTTGAACAAATCTTTCCCATTTTTATCAGCCCCGTTTGCTACGAGATGTTTGATCATTTCCACGTTAGCTCTTCGCACAGCGATGTGTACCAACGTCGAGCCATGAATATCCGCATTCAGATCTATCTTCTCGTGTGACATCAAGGTCTTCACCACTTCGAGTTGATCACGCATTACCGCTAGGTGCATGGCTGTTCTGTTCTCACCATCCTTATCCTCGATCGCTGCTCCGTTTTCCAATAAAACTTGTACGATGTCGTTGTGACCCTTGGCTACTGCCACGTGCAAAGGCAAATTTCCTTCTGTAGTCCTAACGTTGATCGCAGCTCCGTGTTTTATCAATGATTTAACAACCTCATAATGACCGCTTTGCACTGCCGCGTGTAAAGGCGTTTCATTCTTATTAGTTGCAGCATTAATGTCCGCTCCTTTTGATATTAAATCCTCCAGTATATCTACCTTACCCGAGTTAGCGGCTATGTGTAGTATAGTACTTCGATCGGGGTATCTGCCTCTGATTCGCTCCTCGGTTCTCAACAAAATATCTATCATGTGTTTGTAACCGGCAACGACCGCCAATGCCAAAGCGTCACAGCCTTCCGACGGATTTGATATGTCATCAATGCCGTTCGCAATGAGAAGTTCGACGATTTCCCTTTGGTTGTATTTAACAGCGGTACGGAGCATCTCAATGTCTTCGCTCACGGCGGTAAGTTTGGCTCCGTGTTCGAATAAGATCCGGACGATTTCTAAATAGCAAAAGCCTACCGCTAAATTCAACGGTGTAACCGAGCGAACTCTAGCATTCACGTTGGCGTTATGTTGTATCAAAAGCGTAACCAGTTCCACGTGGTTTTTACGGATAGCCAGATGCAACGGCGGGTCGAAACCATTACTCGTGGCGTTCACGTCGGCATTGAACATGATCAGGGCGAAAGCATTGTGTCTACAGCCGACCGTAACTGCGATATGCAACGGGGTCAAACCGTACGTACCGGCTACAGCGTTAACGTCGGCGTTATTTTTTATCAGAAGCGAAATTACATCTATGTTCTGAGGTGAACTGGCGGCGACGTGCAACGGTGTCATGCCAGAATTATCTGTCGAATCCACTTGAAGGTTGTTCTCGATCAACGCCTTAACGATCGCTGCTCGCTTAGCTCGGGCAGCCGCGTGCAGAATCGTATATCCGTCATTTTTATTTACGATGTTCGTACTCGCATCGTGATCCATCAGGATGCGAAATACCTTCTCGTGACCTGCGTTCGCAGCGTAGTACAATGGCGTGGCGCCGGATTTGTCTCGATCGTCGACATAGGCACCGCTTACGATGAGCATTCTAACTATGTTGGGGACACCAGAATCCGCCGCCATATGCAACGGCGTGACGTGTGCAACCGTGCGCACTGTCACGTCAGCTAGCTGAGTCCCCGTTAGTAACAGCTTAACTATGTTCTCATGCCCGTGCATCGCAGCGTGATGCAAAGGTGTTAAGTCACCGACGTGCTCGGCGATGTTAGGTTCGGCACCGTGTTTGATCAGCAGCTTGACGATTCCCTCGTACCCGTGCTTGGCGGCATAATGCAACGGCGTGGTACCTCCCTCGTTCCTGACGTTCACGTGCGCACGGTACACGATTAGAACGGTCACCACGTGCAACTGGTTATTGACCACTGCTACGTGTAACGGCGTCATCAGGGTGTCGGTTCTGGCGTTAACGTCGGCCTTTTTATCGAGTAGAAATTTAAGCAAATCGACGTAGCCCAGTTCCGCGCACGCGTGCAACGGAGCATATCCCCGCGCGTGCTTGTCGTTAACGCGAAACTTGGGATCTTTCTCTAGCAGGATTTTTACGGTCTCGATGCAATTGTTTCTCAACGCGTAAAGCACAGGTACGGTGCCGGATGAATCTTCTACGTGAACTTTGGCGTTCTTCGCCAATAAATACTCGACGACGGCCGTATGATCGCGTTCAGCTGCAAGGTGCAACGGTTTTCTTCCCGCGTTATCCGTAACGTTCACGTCGATCTGCTGCTTCTCCACAATGAACTGTACGATCTCTAGCTTTCCATTTGCGGCTGCGATATGTAACGGAGTTTGACCGTTGCCGTCTCTCATATTGCTTTCTAAGTCGTGCTTGAGAACGAACGCCACAGTGTTCATATTTGACCACTCAATAGCGACGTGTAACGCGGTCCTCGAATGGTGAATGCTCAGACCGCAGATGTCCGCGCCTGACCGAATGAAAGAATGAAGCTGCGCTATATCACCTTGTCTCAACGCCGCGTACATCGCTTGCTGATTATCGATCGCGACGAGGTTCCGGCTGCACTTATTCTTGAAACTCGTCGAGCCATTTTTTATTATTCTGCCTAATTTTGCTCTATTCCTGTTCAAGTCTTCCAAAACAAGCTTCTTTACGTTCAGGAAAATAATCATCGAAGGAAGCGACGGCGACAGCTGTAGTACAGCATTGTCATGCTCCAAGTAGTCCCTTAAGCATCTTCCAGTTACCAGAGGACAGCTCTCGTCCAAGAAAAATGAATTGTCCACTAGGGATTTGTCCGTAAGGTCTAGAATATCCAAAACAAGCATTTCAATTGCTGCTTGCAGTCCGATATTGCTTTTGTAAAATGGGATATCCATAGTCAATGTGTTCAACATTGAGTTCTTGGTTAAAATGTCTCTCGTTTCAGATAGCTTGTTCTTGAATAAACTATCATAACCATCCTCTGATATAGATAGAGGAGAGTAGGACGTGTCGTCCTCAAAGCTCGCCTCCAAGACTTCGGTGCATACATTGTCCTTGCGTACCAGATCGCTGAGGTGACGAATCTTACAAATTATTTCTTGGATTTTCAACTGGCAACCGTTGCCTCGCATTTTCAGTTCGACGTTCGACAAAATTATCTGTAAAATGTCGTACAGCTGTTTCAAGTCACGCTCGTTCATTGAAATTCCCATGTTCGTTATCGCATTAGCAGCGTGAGATTTAATAATTCTAACGGTATTAGCCGCGGATGTAGGCGTGAACTGCAAGCCGACATTATTGAAAGTAATAAATGGCAACTTGAAATCCTGTTTCTTTCTTTCGACATCTTCGATTCTCTCGCTTTTGGTGCTCGCTCCGCTTTTCTTGCCCTTCTCGCCCTTCTCGCCTTTCTTGCTTTCCGTGCTTTTCTTACTTTCCCCGCTTTCCTTACTTTCCTCGGTTTTCTTGATTTCCTCGCTTTTCTTCATCTCCTCGCTTTCCTTGCTTTCCACGCCTTTCATGCTTTCCAGATCTTCCTCGATCCTCCCACTTTCCCTACTTTCCTCAGTTTCCTCACCTCCCTCTCCTTCCTCCTCTTTATCACTTTCCCTACTTTCCCTACTGTCCTCGGTTTCCTTACTTCCCTCGCCTTTCTCACTTTCCTTACTGTCTTCAGTTCTCTGACTTTTCTTACCTCTCTTACCTCTCTTTCTTTTTTGTCTTTTGTGACTTTTTTTACTTTCCTGAGTTTCCTTACTTTCCTCAGTTTCCTTACTTTCCTCAATTTTCTTACTTTCCTCAACTTCCTTAGTTTCCTCAATTTGCTTAGTTTCCTCAACTTCCTTAGTTTCCTCCCTTTCTTCGACTTTCTCAGTTTCCTTAGTTGCCTCAATTTCCTTAGTTTCCTCAGTTTTCTTACCTTCCTCAACTTCCATAGTTTCCTCAGTTGCCTCAATTCGCTTAGTTTCCTCAATTTCCTTACTTTCCTCAACTTCCTTAGTTTCCTCAATTTTCGTAGTTTCCTTAATTTCCTTACTTTCCTCCCTTTCTTCGACTTTCTCAGTTTCCTTAGTTGCCTCAATTTCCTTACTTTCCTCGGTTTCCTTACTTTCCTCAACTTCCTTAGTTTCCTCAATTTTCGTAGTTTCCTTAATTTCCTTACTTTCCTCCATTTCTTCGACTTTCTCAGCTTCCTTACCTCCCTCAACTTCCATAGTTTCCTCAGTTGCCTCAATTTGCTTAGTTTCCTCAATTTCCTTACTTTCCTCAACTTCCTTAGTTTCTTCAATTTTCGTAGTTTCCTTAATTTCCTTACTATCCTCCCTTTCTTCGACTTTCTCAGTTTTCTTACCTTCCTCAACTTCCATAGTTTCCTCAGTTGCCTCAATTTGCTTAGTTTCCTCAATTTCCTTACTTTCCTCAACTTCCTTAGTTTCCTCAATTTTCGTAGTTTCCTTAATTTCCTTACTTTCCTCCATTTCTTCGACTTTCTCAGTTTCCTCAGTTGTCACAGTTTCCTTACCTCCCTCAACTTCCATAGTTTCCTCAGTTGCCTCAATTTGCTTAGTTTCCTCAACTTCCTTAATTGCCTCAATTTGCTTAGTTTCCTCAACGTCCTTAGTTTCCTGAATTTTCTCAGTTTCCTCAATTTCCTTACTTTCCTCCCTTTCTTCGAGTTTCTCAGTTTCCTTAGTTGCCCCAATTTCCTTAGTTTCCTCAGTTTCCTTACCTTGCTCAACTTCCATAGTTTCCTCGGTTGCCTCCATTATTGCCTCAACTTTCTCGACTTTCACACTTTCCTCAGTTTCCTCAATTTCCTTAGTTGCCCCAACTTTCTCGACTTTGACAGTTTCTTTACTTTTCTCAATTTCTTTACTTTCCACAATTTCCTTACTTTCCTCAATTTCCTTACCCTCATCGCTTATCTCGCTTTGCTCACATTTAGTATCTTCCGATATATGGAGTATACTGAATAATTCTTTGAAAAGCAATTGTTCGAAGTTTGTCTTGTGAGTCATGATTTGATTAAGCTCTGTAACAAGTTTTGGAAGCTGGTTGTGATCCAATCTCTCATAGTCTTGTACGATCGCGTCCAACTTCATGTCGTTGAACGTCTCGACAGCTTCTTTTATTTCATTCAAATCCTCGGACTTAATGATTTTCTCCAACAGCATTTTCATGGCTAAAATCCTTTTCTCGTAAAGCATACTCTCGACCGTACTGCAAATCACTTGCAATTCGTCTTGAATAGTTCTAAATGCCTTAGCCGATTGATTATAAATTTTCCTTCTCTTTGCGAACGAGTAAACGCGCGACTGTGAGTTACGCAGATCCAAAACATGCTGCCTCGTGCCCTCTTTTAACGACAGCAGAATAAAGAAGTACAGGTGAGTAGACAACTTGGGAAATTCTAACGTATTTCTCAAACTGTCACCGACGACCTGCAAAATTCTAATAACAGCCAATTTTCCCACCCTCCTCATAGTGTCGGCCGATTCCGCCAGTTTAAGGTAATAGTGCAACCTGTTTAAAGTGTACACGTCTCTGAGTAGCCGATGATCAATGTACAACTGCTCGAGACGGGGACACTTGCTAATTATTTGCCGTATAATTAGCCCGCGACTCTCTTTTGGGAAATCATTCCGGCAAATCAGGTTGACTTGCTGCTTGCGAAGCAATTCGTCGAAATCTTTAAGGTAACGGACGATTTTCTTTTTGCTTAACACGGCCTGATAAAATAAACGCATCTCATGCCTCGATTCGTACGACCTGACGAAAGATATCAAACAGAACTCCATCTCTTCCCAAGGTATCTCAGCGTACGATGATCTCACTCGCTGTTTCAACATACTAATATTTTCCACGATACATTGTAATAGCAATAAGAATCTCTCGTTTATTTTTTCCTCGTTCGAATACTCGGACAGTATGATACGAATGTGTTTAATCAACAAATCAATGCGTTCTGTGAGGTTGTAATTGGGAGGTGCAGGTTTCTGTGTGATGGTGTCATCATAGAATCGGAGGTCTATTATTTTGCTTTCAGCGAACATGTGTATCTCGTCCGTCATTGGCATCTTCTTCAACCTTAACTCCTCGTAGGCAGTTGAAAGGGCTGCATCTAATTCGAACACGTTGCGTTGAAACGGCCACTGGTTACAGAGCAGAGAAAGGATCTCAGTGTTGTTCGAACGCAGCGAATAATAAAAAGCATTGCAACGTCTTTCGTCCTTATCAGTCGACGTTATATGACATCTCCCAATCTGAACAGACAGATTCTTTAAAAGTTGCACGTTCTTAAATAAATACTTTAAAATATCGACTTTATTATGTTTACAAGCTAAGATAATCAGATTGGTTCTGTTGAGGGTATTACTTCTATTTTCAAAGACAGTCTTCAATTTCTCCATGGAGGTCTCTATCGAGTAGAGGAATGAAATGAAATTGTTCAATTTTTTTACAGCCTTAAGGTCACCTCTATATATATAAATCTCGAATGCATTAAGAATCGCTAGGTAGAATTTATTTCTCTTTATCTCCGTATCACAGAATTGGTGATATATTCTCGTAAACTTCTCCTTTGATACATGTTCGTATGATAAAATTGTATCAACTTTCTTCGCACAGTCCTCGTACATTTCGTTTTCGGCATCGGCGTTAAGATCATGCGCATCCGGTGCAGCAGCCATAATTCTAAAAACATACATTCAAATCAAAATGTTAACGCGAGAAAGACTGAAACTTATTATCAGAGATGAAATGGGAGATTGCTCATGGGTTTATTCGAAATATGCCTGGTTACACTCAAGGCACATTTCTCGAGGGGAAATGCAGTGGGAGAGGGGGAAAGTGTGTATACGTGCACATTTTCCGAGAAGAGCCAGGCACACTTTCCTCCTCTCCAAGCTTTGGCAGCAGCCGAAGCTGTACAGCTTCAGACAATTATTCTGAACCCATCACTGCTTATGTGTGAGTCCCCTGTTGGGACAATATTCAAAGTATAATATTTCTATTCTATTTTTAGATTTAATAAGTATAATATTTAGTTATAATATTTATTATAATATTTATTCAATAATTACAATACTCAAAGTATATAATAAAACCGAGTAATCTAATGCAAATTGCTATCAATATTTTTCTTTCGACAATTGTTAGATTATTACGTATACATGTTTAAAGCAGCAACTACAATATTTCCCTGTATAAAAATTATTATAGTAATTGTATATAGTAAATTTAATTCGATAAATAATGTATAAAGCAATAATTATTTCTCCGTGTAAGAATAATTTTATAGAACAAGAGGTGACCCTGAATTACCTTTTGAGTGCAAAGGGTTAATATTGATTATAAAAAAAAAAAAAAAAACACTTACCTTATCAGTTATGGCGGACGGAGTTGATAATGACTGCAAGTATCTGCGTATATATCAGCGTGATTATTAACCTTCCAAATCACTCGGATTTTCCCATGTGAATCCACAGTTGCCCTCTTATTAAACACAACATAAACTGTTTGTAGGTGTAAGCCAAGCGTCGTAAGCGAGGACACAGACGCTCGATTTAACGGATTCTACAAGAGAAACGAGCGTTAATTGCCTGTCAATATTACAGGACCGTTAAATATGAAGCGATTAAACAAACTGCGTTTTTTTTTCATTTTTAATTTAAACATCTCAAATCAAATGCATAGCAGAGGAGTAAAAGATCTAACAGCACAAATCAAGACAGACTGTTTAATTATTGTTATTTATATTTAATATTATCCACTTAAATATATATATATATTGCATAATTATATAATTATGCATACACATATGAATTTTAATATCATAAATTTAGAAATATATATAATTCAAAGTTTATGATGTTATAACGAATGAAGGACTTTTCAAATTAAATTCCCTTCTTATAATAATATCTTGTGTTCTGTGAATTATTATAGCTGTAGTCAACGGTATTAATTTCTTTATTCCTTCATAGTCTAAGTAATAAGGACATCTTCGGTTTTCTTTCGGTTGGATTTTAACGTCAGATAAGAAATCTTTTGTGAGAATGTTTATTCTCACAAATGAGTAATTAAGAATCAAGAATCAATCCGTTTAACGAACTTTTACTTCCATTCTGATGCTTCCATGAGCGGTAATGAATGTAGTATGCAAGTACACAGAATTTATATACGAGTATGTACAAGTAGCGTATATAGTTACAAAAATTTACGCAAATTACGCAACGAAGATAAACTAGGTATTATAATTAAAGCACATGTACAAAATCTGATATAAATTTCGTTAAAAGTCGTATGACTTGAGTCAGTGCTTAAATTCGAAATCTGTTAGTCCGAGATCCGTTAAACTATGTATATAAACAGACAGTTGATTTTACTTATAGAGGAATTGTGCTAACAACGTACATAAAGTACGTTTATCATGTTAAAATTTATACAAATATGAGAAGATAAAGATAATATGAAAATCTAATAAGAACACTTATTAGATTCCATGATTTTAATCTACTTAGTCTAATATCTTTTATCTCTAATATCTTTGATCTGATATCAACGATTTCATTTGTACAAATTCCTAGACTGTGTATAATAATCTCGAATGATCCAAAATATAAACCGTTTATAGAATCAGTGGTCGTTAACAAGGACAAAAGAAAGAGACGTGTAGATAACCAGGCATAGACAGGCTGTACATATTAAAATTTACGAACATTACATAATAAAAGTAAACTACATGTTATAGAGATTAAAAAAATTAAAACTACTACTAATTAAAGAATAAAAATGGAAATCTGATATAATGTTCGTTAAAAGTCACATGGTCACTATAAGTGTATAAATTCAAAATCTATCAATCTGAGATCCGTTAAACTAAAGGCTTACTATGTATATGTAAACAAGCAGTCGATTTTATGTTATTATAGGATAATTGTACTGGTAACGTACATAAAGTAAGTTTATCATGCTAAAAACTACACAAATATGAAAAGACAAATACTTATTACCAATCTATAATTTTAGTCTACTTAGAGTGTAATTTTTATCTGATACGTACGATTTAATTTGCACAAAAATTCGCAGACTATGTATAATAATCTCTAATAACACCAGATATAATATAAACTGTTCAGAGAATCAGTGGTCGTTAACGAGAACGCAATGAAAAGACTTGAGTCTTGAGTCAGTGAGAAGTCTCATACAAAATAACTCGCTTCATGACTCTATTAAAGTATGCTTTATATAATATCGTTACACGATGAACATTAACTACTATTTTTACGATGAATAAGTCTATCCACTAATCTATTCCTACATTTTGAGAAATTCAAATGTACTTCTCTGAGCCTATGAAATCAATGACTGGTGGTATTCAGTTAAAACGTTGCCTCTTACCGGTTCACTTTGTACGATAATCATGAGTAACAGTTAATACAGTTCAATTTGCTCACCTATATCAGACCCAAATATTTGGCGGATAAATCTCTATGCTTGCTGTCCACAAACTAAAAATCAATTCGCACTTTCCGAGCAATGAGCACCGTTACTCATCTGTTCTGGAATTCTAACTATCAACTGAGGTCTGTCTACCGAGACGGCGGGGCGAAGATAAACAATGCTCGAACTCAAATAGGATAACCGTAGCCGCGAGGGATGTGATTGGTAGCGGACGGGGTAGGGCCGAAATATGGGACTGAATTCAAAAGT
>SHCU01000133.1:258162-269428 GCA_004307685.1 Ceratina australensis | reverse complement strand
TAGCATTTTTCCCAGCCAGTCCAACATGATCATTTCCAACTCGGTGCAGGCAGGACTCGCGATCTGCGCGTGAAACATTTATTGTTTACCGAGATCAAATATGACGATGAAAAAATAAAAGTATTGATCTCCGGTTCGAATATTCTCACCCAAGTGAATCCGATGCACGCGATCGCATCGCTTAGCATGTCGGCTACGATTGATGGGTACGATTGTGCCGTGGGAAAATACGCGTGAAATTTCGGGCTGTGCCAATGGGTGACCTGATAAACAAATCGTGAAAATTTACTTATGGAAATCTGTTTTCTCGTAGAGAAAAAAAAAAGACATATTTTTACCGCGCGATTTTCGCGTGTACTTTAATTGAGATTCGATTATACGATAACAGCTATTTACCCCTGGCATTATCACTCTCTCGATGTCTGCCATTATATCCTTCCAGCTCTCCGGCGTCTGCGGAGCCTCGGACGGCAAAAGGGGTTTCATGTAACCCGGCTCTATCGTCGGCAGCACTCTCCTATAAATTATATTTCATTAGTAATCCCGTTAAACCTGAAAGGATTCTTAACGGCGTAAAAAGAGTCGGACAGATAAAACAGAAGAAACGAGGCAATAAGGGATTCACCTGTCTCTGATATTCTCCAAGTAGTTAGTAATATACTCCGTCATTTCCTTAGCGAAATCCTTGAAACTGTCGGGATCCATATTGCGTTTCCTACGAAGATATCCTGTTAATAAATATGCAAATGTTTTATTCCGCGTCGACTGGTCGACACGGCCCTCGCGGCTGAAAGTAACTACGTTTATCTTGAGTTTCAATCAATCTGTTAGTAACCGACGCTGCCTTACAAGTATGTACAGCCGACAATTGCAGATCGTATATATTATTGTATCACTCGGTTTTAACTGTGAACTTCCAAGCATACCTTTTGTCGAACAATTTAATGGCCCTTAAATCTGTGCGACATCAAATATTTTTGATCATATTTTGAATTAATTGAAATAAAGATCGGTGACAAACGATTTTTGTCACGCTCACAGGGACACTAAAATTCTCTGAACTGATTTAACATCGGAGTGATTAAATTTGAAAATATACGAAAATTTTTAGTTAATTGCAGACACGTTGCAATCGGTATCACGACCCGGCGACGTTATGTACGTACGATGCAACAATTGGCAAGACTACAGCCTTCCCGATGTAGGTCTCAGGAGTCGAGGTAGGAGGCAGCGACACGTGTTTCGCCGTTGGATAGAGGGAAAGAGACGGAGAGGTTTTGATCTGTTCGAAATGATCTACTGCGATCTACTCCTACGGTCTCTCCACCGTGACAGGTTGAACCGCGACAGTATAATGACCATGACCGATTTTTGTGAAGCAGGTTTCATTCGACTCCTTTCCCCTTCGTAATTTGTCACATGCTGGCCTCTGTTGATAGCATGGAACTTGACGGCGTAATTGATTTTTGGTCAAACGCTTTTAGAGCACCCCGCTCCACGAGAATTGTCCATGCAATTAACCCGATGAGAAAACTTTTGTTGCTCGGTATTTACTTTAGAAAAAGTATAAAGAAATATAAGAAAGAGTAAGAATAATTTTAAAAGTGCACTTGTACTATTTAAAAAGTTCAGAGTACTGATATTAAATATTTTATCATAATGCTATATGTACACAGAAAATGATTTTTAAAATTCTGCGAATTATATTGCATCGAGGAAATAATCAAGGATTTACTGGGGATCAGGGAATGGTAAAAAGTCGAGACCTCCTCGGGGATTCCCGTGATCGCAGCTGTGACGTCAAGAATTCTCAGAACCAGAAATGCAACTTAAGAGGATTCACCGGCAGAAATGCGTTAACGGTCTCAGGCCATTGAACTCCGAAACCATGCTTTCAAACGTATAATTTCCTATTATATTTGTGTGCGTACGTGCGAACGAGGAAACTGTCATCATTCTTAGAAATTATTGCGCAAAACGCTGTATAGTACAACACCTCGATTCAGCCTAACGAGGGAGCACAGTTTTTCTGATCCAACAAACTGAAGCACGTTAGACTAGCTGCTACAATTTTCAAAACTTAAACTCACTGAACAGTTTCATAATTCATTTGTAATACTTGAATTCCAGATGAACCATCGTTTTCTCAACGGTAGCTGTGATTTAACAAGGTCATAATTATTATGTTCTCTACACGGTAATCAATCTCTCACATCTTTTCACGAGTTACTCAACGCGGATTACTCAATTTACCCGCAACTCCTAATTACACCGAATTCGTTTCAGTTACGCTTCGGATATTCGATAAAAAATGGAGCAACAGTTTCGTCAGATTTTTAAAGCATGTCCTACGAGCGTGATAAAAAATAAGCGACGCACGTTGACACGAGTATAGTAATGGTATAGAAATCGTGGGCTCGCGTTAATTAAGTAAATGGATATTTAACGCGGGAAAATTCACACAACCGAGTTACACCATCGTTCATGTCATCGCTTTATCACTCACTAAACCACTGGAAACTCGCGCGATAGTGACTCGCGCTTCCAGCTGACTCGCGATTTGTATCTCAGTCATGCACATGCATCCGCGCTGCTTCCAGATTAGCGTCGGTATCGTAAAAAATTTTCCTGCGTGAAGCGCAAGTGTTATCTACAATATTTGCTGAGCCTCCGAACCCATTGCAACATACATATGTATGTATATACGCGCGTTGCACGTGGTCTCACAAACGAGTTTGCGCTTTATAGATGTTTCAACTCGCATAACTTGTATCACGACTTATAGAAAAAAGATTAATTCGTGCCTTGATACAATGTCGTTTCGCAACGTGTTTCTGTGATCAGAAATATTGAATAATGCATCCGTGCAAGGAACTGACGCATTATTTAAACTTTTTGCACAAATGTCAGACGTTATACTCAACCTGGATGCAATAATGTCGCATGAGAGAAACTTCTAAGAAAGTCGGTCTATTTTTAAATTATCGTTTATCGCGTTGATAAAAAATTTAATGCTGAAATAACGTTACGTAATAGAGCGAAAAGTATTATACGATGTGTCATTCATAATTGGGTACCACGAGGGTTGATTAATAAATTAAATTGCGTAGTTTCAAGCGATTAGAATAAATAAATTAAAAAGATATTGGATCGACGTAGAATCGAAAGAACGTACCAAGTTCCGACGTAGCCGCCCGCTTGTTGACAGTGTGTCGTCTGCCGATGATAAATCCGCGAAGGGGTTTCGAGCGATGCGCGAACCGGGAGCGTTCGTGTGAAATTGGCGTCCCGATGAACGTCGCGTTGCTTTATGTAGCACCCCACCCGGACGACAGGAAACAGCGACGCTCTCGCTCTCGTCGCATCGGGCTGGGCTCGCTGGACCCTCTCGATTACCATTGCTGCGCAGGTAGATCCCGTTCGCACGGGTCCCGTCCCTGAATCAGGGCGGGCGATCCCATCGATCCGCGGGCACGCGAACGCGCCGATCGATAAGCCGGGTTCGATTGAACTTCGCTCGCCGATTGAACGCCGGCCGCGATTAATGGCTCCGTTAATTGTTTGATCTACGAGCCAGCTAAGTAACTCCTCCAAGGACATTGTCCACCGGTGGTTACAGGATGAATCTCGAGAGATCCTTTGCGCTTGAAAAATTTTTCCCAAAATCTTTACCGCATTTCTCTATATAATAATTTTTATATATCATATGAAATTATTAATTCATTTTAAAATTAATGTATATGTATGAATTTTGTAGTCGTCAAATGAAATTTACTTTGACGCGTGAATTTCGTTGATCCGGCCGGGAAAATTTTCTCGCATCATCGTACTTGGTGTCTATGTCGTAATGTTTGAATTAAATATAGAAATACGTGAAAAATTCCTCGTTCGGATTCTGTATTCTATGACATTTGAAAAATGTTGCAAGAGAGCGGCGGAAAGTAAATGGAACGCGACGCATCTTAATAAAACTTAGCAGCGTAATATGATTTTGAGAATCAAAGGCGGCAGCAGCGAGACGAATTGTAACTCGATTTGGAGTTTGAAATCAAGGCACCAATTCAGATAGGAGAATTGAATTAAGTCTTCCAAGGTCTGAGCTCTGTTTCCTCTAAATGGTCCACATGGTATCTCGTCGGTGACAAAACCCTTACTACTTTTTCCTTCTGTACCCGGTTCAAATAACTTTCTCGGTGATTGCAATAATGTAGACACAATGGCTCGGTCAGTGAACGAGCCAAGGCCACTTCATACGAAACTGAACTTCCTTTATTTCCCATCCAGAACATTTCTTACGGTTACATAGTAAATGCACCGATTTTTCTTCGCACCACAGTTTCTACTTACTGCCCTCTTTTCTATCATTTTATGTATGATCTCATGCGAGTGAATAAAAATTGGAACATTTGTTACATATAATGGATAAGGAATTTTCTCTTTTTAACTTCCTTAACAAAAATTTCCTTAAATCCTTCTATGAGAAATAACAATTGTTACATTTTAATAACTGATACGTGTGCCAAGACTAATTGTATTTAAATGTAAATGTGGCATATTAGTGAATAAAAACTGTTGGTAGATTTAGGTGCACTTTCACATTTCATTCTCAAAATACATTCATTCTAAAAATACAAGCATCTTGACTTTAGAGTCACCTGATGGTAATTAGTAGGCATACATATGTAGAACTCATAATCAGATGATCAGTATATCTGAAATCTGGTATTCTTAACCGGGATTGTGCAAGATCAACAAGTTATCCGAACAGGAAGAAACCTGCGGATTCAAGCTGCTTCGTATGTACGCGTGTAACAATAATAACGCTGTTGGCCTAAGATCAGAGTAGATACGTTTCCTAGCTCGGTTGTGAGCTTGTTAACGAAAGGTAACTCGGTTTCGTGCAGCTTAATTGGAGAGCGTTAACGACACCGAGAGAATTGGGTCTCGTTCACTTCTGCTTTCAGCGCGTCCCCCCTTCCCCGCGACCTGTCAGGGAAAAACCTGTCAGGAATCTCGCGCGAAACAGGACTGACTCATTCAGGGGGAAACGGAAAGGCCGGGACAAAAATTCACGGTTTTCACAACCGTGACGCATTTGTCGACGTAAACTGCATCTATGACGCGTTACATGGGATACTCCGGTTACCTTCTCTGTGATCATGCCATAACACGACGAGGCAGGTATTTTTCCTACAAGTATAAATAAATTAATTTACTCATCGTAAGAAATTATAAAAATATAAACGACTTAAAAAAAGTGAACGAGGTTATATATATAGTTATAATATTTCTATATTATTATACATTTATAGTTATAGTTATTGATATTACTGTTGTTTACGGTATAAGAAACTTTTGTTTTTACACGGCTTTAAATCATCGGTCATGCTTCTAAATATTTCCAGAGCTCCGGAGCAGATCCGATCGCGTCGCATACGCGGATTTACTTTCACGTAGGAACCTTGAATTAACATTCGTCTCAGTGTATCGCTAATAGGTTCGAAGAGAAAAAGTGTATCGCTGGTTAATCGGTTTCATAACAGCGTGTGATCCTCGCGTGGGCTGAACTTGAGAATTTCCGTGCGATAATGGCGGGCTTAAAACGCGATCCGACAAGTGATAAAGTAAATCTGTGGTCCGAATGGCTGAACGTCCTCTAAAGAAGCTTTCCGGATGGACGAGGAAGGAAAACGGGGTAAAGTGGCCGGGTTCCCGTCGTGGGGTGGCCGATAGAAAATCTTCCTTTTTCTCCCTCGCGGCTAAAGTTGTGCGAGGTTCTTCCTGCACCTTCGATTCACCGCCCTTATTCGAGTCGTTCGAAACCGGAGAAACGAATGTACTTTTCCTCGATACACTGTGCCGTCGCCATGGCTACCATTGTCTTGGATAATCGTCCACGTCCGAAGACATGCTCTTCGTTATATCAGGCTTATCTATCCCCGGCTTCGACGTAAGCATCAAGTAGACTGAGAATCTTTATGCGAAATGAACTATTTGTAACGTGAGAAAATGGCATTAAATGGGAATTTCTGTGCTATTCGAAAAATCATAGTTTCCGTTTCATTTTCTATATTTTATGCTCTTGGATGTTAAATACATTTTTTATAATTTCAATAAATGCGTAAAATCTGGAGTTTATCCTTCAGTTTTCAATTCTTAATATCACACACATAACGCGACAACTGTTTTGACAATTCTTGTTCAACAATTGTATTATTGATACAGTTGAGCAAGTGAAATGCCTGATTGATTTTATGAAACTTAACGATGAAAAGATTTGTGCGTTTCATTATTCTTCTAAAACTGTTTGACAGCCCTCTTAAGATATTTGTTCTTACAGTAATGAAAATGTCATTAACAGAGGGAAGGATTCGAAGGTGGAAGGACAATTTCCTGCTGTCTCATGGTTCATCATTTCCTTTGACTAAAACTTGTTCCTCTATTCTATTCTGTTTCGAAGAATCTGCGGGCTTTGAGCTACTATAGCTTAACAGCTTTGATCATTCTAGTGCTACTAATACACCCTTTGTTTGCCATTGACAATCGTTTGTTATACACGTTATTATCATCAAGATTTTGAAACACATTGTTTACGTTCCATTGCGAATTCAATTCATAATTAGTTGAACAGTTCTTAGAATTAGAACGTGGCTGGTAATTTATGTGAGTTTCACTCATTTATTTAATGTCGTTAATAAAACATCACTAATATGATTAACAGTGTCCGCGAAGCGAACCATTGCCCAGGAGTAATATGTAGCGTTTTATATTGTTCGCAGCCATTTATTCTCTTCCTGGCAAGGGGAGAAGCTATCGGTAAATGTAATGCATTATGTATGAGTGCGTTTCGGAAAACGGAGCTTCCTTAAGATTCGCCATAAACAAGGATTGTATCTTCCCCTTTCATGTTTTTCGATGCGTTAGAAACCATTTTTTTAAGAGAGAACCCTCTTATCGTTGATTCCATTAATTAAATAAAACAAATACCAAAATTCACTCTATGTCTCAAATTTTTTAGTTCGGTGCTCGATGCGAGAGAAAATAATTTGCGCAGAGAACACCGACGTGAAATTATCTATTTGCAACGACGTTCATAAATTCGAGAAGGCATTGAATTTGAACTGAGCAAATGTCATAACCTAGACCATCGATGAGCGAAGAAATACGTGATAATGTTAAATTGGCAGTGTGAGGGATTGTTTTAAAGATAACCGCAGTCGCTGTCTATTCATGTGGCTGTAAATTGCGAAGGGCTAATCTGTTTAACGGTTTGGCGCGCCGTTAATGCATCACCTTCTCGAAGATAAGGAGTTTTAAAAGAAGTATCCCTCATGTTATTTCCCTATCGCAAATGCACTCCTACGTCTCGCTGGCTAACATTTAATGGTACGCTCTCCTTTGTTCTTACGGCTCAACTCCATCCTTTGTCCAGTGACTTTAAAATGCTTTACTTAAGACCTCGCGTCTTCATTTTGTGACAATATCTCGTTCAACGTAAAGCAGAAGTCCTAAGTTGAACGTCTTAAGGAATTCTTAAGAGATCCTTAACAGTTGTTTGCCTCTATCTCCTTGAACTCTTAAAATATTAAGAGATGAAATACTTCGTAGTGGGACATGGATACGGTGAAGGAATACGTAGGATATATTAATCCCCATTGGATAGCAGTGGTAGCTACAGGCATGTACACTCATTTGCGACAAATTTGCATAATTGGTTTGTGCTTCGACGAAGATAACAGCCCGCCTTTCGATCCATCGTACGCATCGGTACTTTTTACGTTCTCCGTGCTGTGTCTTCTTGCCGAATACAGACTATGGCCCAGGACCCTTAAAGAACCGCCGATTCAACTTCTCTATATTTACGAAGTATGCGACTCTGACTCCGCTTAAAAATACGTACCATGAGATATCTTAAACGTTTCTTTTATAGATGTTAGTAGCAGCGTTGATCACAAATTTAGCCACTCGTGCCATTTGGGTGCCACTCCTACACGTAATTTATTGCTTAACTCAAGAATCCAGTAAATGCGTGAGTTAATGTATTTTTATATAAATCTATGAAATTTCTATTTATATATATTATATATTAAATGAGATATTTATTAACCATTCTTGCCCTCTTGGGCTTAAGGATATGCATACAATCTCTTCTACAATATTAAACTTCAAACTATACGCTTACACTGACTCCCACTCAACAATGATTAAAAATAAGAGATGTCTTTTTCAGTTATTGTGGTTGAATACGGTGTTAGGCTTGGGTCGTTATTCGTGTTTGACCGAGCTCGCGTACTACATGGCGAAAGACTGTGCGGCGACGCATATGGCATTCTGTATGTCGGTCCTGTCGTTCGTTTGGATGTTGGACGCCACAGAATCTCTGGACACGATTTTGGACACTTGGGCCAAGTAGTGAACCAGTAATGTTTAGCTTTATAAGACACCTACAGTATAGGAGATTCGCGAGTAACATACCGTCTACATTTAGAATCACAAGCAATATTTTTTTATTGTATACAAAAAAATAGATGGAAAAATTACTGTCCAACGTTTGTGATAAACGATACTTGTTTAGGGACCAAAGCATCGACGACTTCTGTAGGTGTAAAAGGAAGAAGATAAGCTTCGCAAATCCAGAAGTGTCTGACTGGTTCGTATACAAATTTATGTGCAGCAGAGATCCCGCGAATGAGAGTAAACAATTGGAAACGTGATTCGAATGTAACTCCGATGCATCCGATTTTGTATTGTACGATTTATTACGTTTATTGATGTACACGTATATCTTTTAATAAAAGTCTGTTTTTGAATAATCATTACGTCTGAACGCTTGAAACGTCACAAGATATTCGGTACGTACGTTTGTTAAAAGAAACTTCCAAAAAATAAGTGATGTCTCACTTCTCGATTATCGAATAACGATTGTCGCAAAACAATTCGAGATATCTCCGCGCGGATTAATTATCCAGATACTGCTGAAACTTCCTTTGATATAACTCGTGGAACAAATTATTTCACACATGAGAAAGAAGTTTGTTCAAAATGCCAAAGATGATTAACACGATCTGGGCGCTCTTGTTGAACGCCTTCGGACTTCCGATTTTTCGCACGTGCTTCGCCAACGCTATGGAAGACGACGAGTGCGAGTCCCTTCTCCTCGGACCGCCGTTCAGTTCGATGTTCTTCAGCATCGGCGTTTACATCATCATTCTCAATTCCACACTTTTTCCACGATCCTTCCTCCGACCAAAAATGGCCTTCCTAGCGCTATACGAGGTTGGTGATAACCAATCTCGAACTTTATACCTTCATCGATCTCTTTATCAGTTGGAATTCAATTTCTTCGTTTCAGTTCCTAGCCACAGCATTTATTTTGGAATTCGCGATGGCCTGTATTTGGACACCGTTCGACGTGCTCATATCCACTACGCTACCGACGAATATCTGCTACGTAATGACATCTCTAATCGCATAAGGACTTGAGAAAGATTAACTCAAATCGTAGAATGAATTTATTTAATTAGACCCTTCGACGACTTGGAATGGAGGATGTTGCGGTCACGTTCCTGACGAATAAGTCTTTAACAATGGTGATAACCTACACCGCGGCAATCACGTTTCTTCTGCTCACGCTTCACGTTACGGGATCCGTCGACTATACTATATTTAGGTATTTCAATTATCTGTTGGACTGTGCTCTATTTAGGTATTTCAATTATCTATTGAATCAATGATTCACCTATTGCATTCGAGAATTTTTTCCACAATTATTTGGCGAATTTCTTACTTCTATATTTTTACCTTTATATCTTAAAGAGGAAAGTTCTGTGTTGTTGTTTTATATGGTAGTATATTAAATAATTATGATACGCATTTTATACATTTTCCTCAATTTTTAAAAAAATCAGTATAATTACAAAGATTAAATTTTTTTTAATTACAGTGGTGACCGTGACTCACCATTAACATTATTATAAAGTATTAATATAAAGGAAGGACATTTTTTAGGGATTGTGGAGCAACGTGCTTCATTACTCACGCACAGGACAGATTGTTAGACAGACTGCAGCGAGAATTCGCGTTTGTGAAAGAAGGTTCGAAAGTGTGCCGATGCAAAGTTCGCAGAAGGAGACGCAGTAAAAGTTGCAGATAATATTTTCGCGTGAGCCTCCGCTGATAACCGTAGGGAATATTTTTAGAATTACAATGTACGGGAAACTGAAAAACTGTTTACGTACATCGGAGATACGTAAGTCCATACGATTTTAATCAGATGTTGACGACTTTCAGATGCTCCATGGTTTATCCCTTCACTCGCATTAACGGCACGCTTAGCATTTTTCACGCGAACTTTTGCTAGACGTTCCACGTTACTTTTATTAATAGTAATTAATTTTAAAAATTCACGATTATATAATTGTAATATTGCAAAGTGTGAAGAAATATAATACGGTTTATATTTATTTCTCTGAAATGTAAGTTTTTTGAAAATGGTCCCTGAGAATTTTCCTTCAGGATTTGTTTTTGACATGAGAAATTATTGTATAAGATTCATGTATCGCATTGCAAAAATGCAGAATGTATTTTTCGTAGGACCGTGGAATTTATAAGAAGATAAAAGTTTTCTGTTAATCTATATCGAAATGAGAATAGACGTCGATTTTATTTTTATGAAAAAGAAGGCATTTATTTCGTTCGAACTGAAATGCAAAGTACAAATGGTATAGATAATATAGTGATAATAATGTAATAATTAATCGTTAATAAATATCAATTCAATTAATAATACGGAGTGTACCAGTATATTGTGGAATATCATATATACGGTAAATTGTACTACACGGGATGTGTTCAGTGGCAGCGTTACAATCTCGTCACCGAAGTGTATTAACCGAAGAATATTATATTACAATGATTCTCCATTATCGCCGACCGACGAGAATCTGTCGGCTCCTCGAATGTGCCTTCCTCCATTCTTCACTCATCCTTGCGCCACACTGATTCTTCGCTTTTTGTTTTTCCTTTAAAACTATCGATATTTTCGTGGGGAGCGCTGACAGAGATAATACAGAAAAAGCGCGTGCTCGTCGTTAAGAAATATTTCAGTTGAACCCTTTTAACATCAATTGTAACGATTGTTCAAACGCGAAACCGAGAGAATATATAAAAAACTTGTTGAACTGCTACGAAATTCGAAATATAAATATTAATTAGGAATTGCCTCTCCGTCGTCGTATCGATTAATTAACTAGGCTCTAATATTCTA